>JAGDQP010004879.1:34680-82121 GCA_022664845.1 Lepisma saccharinum | reverse complement strand
TATTATACAGATGTTCTCGGGATATCAGCCAGGTGAAGTCCGACGATAGACCTATCGTCGGACTTCACCTGGATGATATCCCGAGAACATCTGTATAATAAATCTTTGATTTGCTTTGTTAGCGATGGTGGTGATGTGATGTTTGAAGGTGAGTCTTTGATCAAGGTATACTCCAAGATATTTAGCTATTGGTTCGATTGGGATGGCTTGATTTTGTAATGTAGGAGCTGTTGGTAGGTTTCCGTAGCGTTTTATGAAATGAATTGTAGTTGATTTGTCTATGTTTATTTTGATTCTCCAGTCTGTTGTCCATTGATCCACTATGTTGAGATGTCTTTGTAAGGATGGAAGTACATATTTCAAATTTTTGTCTGAGGTGAAAATTGCTGTGTCATCAGCGAATGTTGAAGTGATGACATGAGGTGCTGTCGGTAAGTCTGCAGTGTATAAGTTATATAAAATTGGTGATAAAACTGAACCTTGTGGTACTCCTGCTGTGATTCTTCTTGGGCCTGTTAGTGATCCTTTGTAACTGACTTTGTATGTTCTATCTTCCAGATAAGATTTGATGATGGCGCAGTATGCTATTGGAATTTGTAGATAGTATAGTTTGTATAATAATCCCTTATGCCAGACCTTATCAAAAGCTTTTTGAACATCAAGGAAAACTCCAATGGTATGTCCAAAGTTGTTGAAATTGCAAGTGATGTTCTCTATGACTCGGACTAGTTGGGTGGTTGTGTCATGTGCTTGTCGGAAACCAAATTGATGAGTGGGAAGTAGTTGATTTTGATCTATGTAATGTAGTAGTCGATGTTTGATCAATCTTTCTAAGATTGTTTTAATATTCCTTTTTTATTCAAAAATATATATTTAAAATATGTGAAAAAAATATGCATAATACGTCTTAGTCTTGGGCGGATTCAGGATAGAGACCCTAAGGGGGCACGAGAGAGACCCTGGGCAGGCAATTACTTTAAAAGATATCATTTAGACTGAAACATTTAGTCATTCTGAAAGGACTGGGAGGGCAATTCCCCCCGTGCTCCCATAAATCCGCCCATGGTCATAGTAGAACAACAATTAGTTTAGTGCTGTAGATAAACAATAAAAGTACAAAAATATTGTTCCTATGACATGAAGCAAGTGTAGAGATTCATTGCTAAAAGTTTCAACAAATTGTGGATATTTTAAAATCTGATGAAAAATATGCAGTGTGGTCCACCAAAAATCCCCCCTCCCGTATTTCACAATCTAGTGGATTGTTTGTAAAATCCCGAAACAGTTAACTTTAGATTTTGAGGTGGACGAATTACTATGACAAATTTAACCGTGTAGCCCCAATCTCTGTGTTTTAGTAAAAATCTTAAATTTTCTTAAAAGTTATTTTAAAATAGTTAAAATCACCCGGCATGTCGGATATTCCAGATATTGCTCTAAAAATTGAATTTGGTAATCTGGTATGGGATACGGACTATAAGCACATGGATAAATCTATAAGAATAATAGAAAATAATTAGTTAAGTGTGTTCCTTGATAAGTGTACAGGGTTTTATCCACCAAGAATCACCTAGGAATCATTGGTTAGTAACACAAACTTTAATTCTTACGAACACAGTAGCCCGGTAATGAGACTCTTTAAACTGATGAATAATTATATTGATAGCCCTGAACATCTACCTCTAGTTAATTTGTTCACACCAATACGTAAAGCACGGTGCTATTCTGATTCACTTTTTTGTACTAAGTCTGATACTATAATTAAAGGGATAAAAACCCATATATCACTATATCAGACTCTATATCACCTTTAATATTTTATCACGTAATAAAAGACTTTGATCTTTTTAACATATTTAGTAATAGACTATTAGATCGAATGTTTTGTTAAATTTAACGTAAGTAAAGTGTGGAGTAATATTCTGCTAACACGCCTCAATAAATATGTAGATAAAATAACTGGAGATCACCAATGCCGATTTAGAAAAAAATCGATCTACGTTGGATTAGATTGTTGCCTTGAGACAAATATTAGACAAGAAGTGGAAGTACAATAGGGCGGTTCACCAGTTGTTGATAGATTATATCAAAGCATATGACTCTATCAAAAGAGAAAAACTATACAATATCCGGGTACAATTTGCAATTTCGAAAACACTTGTTCAGCTATTAACAATGTGTTTGAGTGACCGCAGAAGCAGAACACTTGTTGGTGATTTGTTAGATAGTTTCGAGATTCGCAACGGATTGAAATAAGGGGATGCCTTGTCACCACTATCGTTTAACTTTCCGTTAGAATATGCGATTCTAAAAATGAAGACAAAAGGGGCTTAACATTGAATTGCTTAAACGAACTGTGTATATACGCATGATGTAGTTTTAATAAGGGACGATTTACATGCACTGGAAATTAACACCAATGTCTTAAAAGTAACACAGTAGATATACTGTATATAAATCAGCATACAAAACTGAGTTTGCGTGTAAAAGATTAGGTGCCATTGGCCAGTGGTTGAAGAGAAATTGACGAGAAAATTAGTAATAGTATTGTTTACGGTAGGCCACTTATGAATAAATGTCGCTAGTTTAATGTCAATGCCGCGCACTACGGGTATAGCCTATCACTGACAACCAATATCCATCCAGATTCAGACACCCAAAGATGATTAAAATGTCTAGACTCTCTCACACCAGATATCCCCTGAATAACTTTAGAAACAGTATTCGTGTGCCATTCTACTGTCTCAGAAGAATGGTGACTGTAAGTATAGCGACGTGCAGCTATCAGTGCCGTTTGACTACCTATCACCGGAGTGCGCGGCATTGAGTGTACACTTGTGCCAGACATTCATAAGTGGGCTACCACAAGCAGTGTTATTACTGACTTTACCCGCCAATTTTTCTTCGACCACTGACACATAATTTTTACACACAAACTCAGTTTTGTATGCTGATTTTAAAGACATAGGATATATATCTTCTAGATCTGAATGTCCACTTGAAATAGTGTTACTTGTTAGTAGAAGCTTGCGATGAGATAGATCTATTGGTGACTAGCAAGAGTGAGGTCATGGAAAAAATTAAATGTCGCTTAGCATTGGACAACGCATATTTCTATTTAGTCCGGAAACTACTAATCTTGTACTTAATATGAAGAAAGCTGAAATTAAAAATATACAGAACGGTTATTCTGCCTGTAATACTTTACGGTTGCGAAAGTTGGAGTACGACCATAGTAAATGAACATAAATTATGTGTCTTTGAAAATAAGGGTTTGAGAAAGGTATACGGACCACGATAACCGGAGAATGAGGGGAAACTACATAATCAAGTGCTCCACAGACTGTATGACTCATTCGACATTATAAGAATAATGAAATCACGAAGGTTGAGTTGGGCAGGCCATGCAAGTCGGATGGGGGGGGGGCAAAGATTTTATTCTATCATGATTGGTAAGGGGAGAGGAAAGAGGCCGTTGGTAAGATCGAGACGTCTTTCGGTTGATAATATTAGAAGGGATCTTCAAAAGTTAGAACTTCGTGGTGAAAATTTGCTTGATATTGCCCAGGATATAGTCCAATGGCAAACGTTCGTAATGTTGCGGTGAACTATTGATGGATTGAAGGTAGATTTTGGACACATTCAGATTACCCCAAAAGTAACGAAAATGTCCTCCATATCTCACGAAGATAAATTCCAAGCATATTAAAAAGTAAGGGTTGTGTTGTGCTTTGAACCAGGAGTCCCCAAGGTGAGAAAGTGTAAGAAGGGACACTTGTACCTTCATCTCTACCGAAAGAAGTCATCTTTCCGTCCTGCATTCGGGAAACCGGATAGTTCACATGGTGTTTATAGAACATTTAAGGCTCACGTCGGGATAGGGGAGGGAAATAGATACGGGAAGGTGTCGATCAGGGCTGAAGTTGCAGGTACCACCTTGGCATTTCCCTGGTGTGGCTGAGGAAAAAAACCTCGAAAAACTTTAGTCAGGATGGTTGGCTTCTGGGATTGAACCCACGACCTTCCGAATGCTAAGCTAACGCCCTACTATTGATCCACGCCCACTCGGTGCATTTATGTTACTGTTGAAAGGAGAAGATATGTGATATTCAGTACATAAACACACTGCTCACCTACCTACAGCATGTAAATATCTCTAGTTTCTTCCAATAGGGAGGAAGCAGTGTAAAACTAAGTCCGAGTTCAGATTGCCTTTGACCACAAATAGGTAGGCTTTGGTTAATGCTGTTCGAGCAGGGTTTCCGCCAGGATATTCAGTTTGGGGGTGTAAAGTCAAAATTTGAAGGGTGTACAAGTAGAGTGTTGCACGGCTTCTATTGATTTTGACCTAAAATTGTGAAGTTGGGGGATATTCTCGAGAATTCTGGGGAGTGACACCCCACAGGGTGGGTCTGGCAGAATCACTGTTTTCAACCCAATTGCACGACAAATATGCGGGATATCTTCACAGCTTGATCTTCACTATCTATCTTCTAAACCTAGGGATGAGGCGCAAACATTTGACGAGATGACGTACATAAAATGACTTACTAACCAATACCCAGGACACGTGGTTTAAAGATTCTGTATAAATAAAACAGTATATTGAGAGTCCTAATGATTACGCTTTGTTCTTGTTCTAGAAGAATGATAATATATCCACTGCGGACACCAATCCTCTTGTAGAAACTGGGTTAACATTATCCATTGTGATTCTTATAATTTTTATGCGCAGTAATATCATAGCTAGTAAAATAAACAGCTGCAAGAGCTTAAATCTTGCGCACAATGTTTCCGTGACTGTTTAATTCGAAAAAAACTTGTGCAATTCTTCTGCTTATAGTTTTAAGTGCAATTAATGTGGATATAAAGTAATATTCTTTATCCAACTAATTAGGAGTATTTGCAATACAATATCACTTCAAAGTGTTCTGCCATCTATCGACGAAGTTATATGTTTGTCCCCTTAACTTCATGTAAAAATTAATCCTTTTTGCTTATCAGAATGATCTGAAGTGTACCGTAACAACTCAATTCAATACTTATTTGGTATTCAATTTCCTATTAGGGATTATCAGACAAACGCTATTAGAATAATAGCTGAATTAGTGACGCTTCTAGTTACTTTTATATGTTATTTAGGCTTGCTATTAATCAGATAAGCGTGATACACTTAATATTCTCCTGCACAATACTCGTACTGGTCTAAAATTACAACGAAAGGGGCAGAAAGATAAATGTTTTTGTGTTAGGATGCATAACTACCAAGAATATGCTGCTTTTTTTTTAGATTTAAACTATTTTCCTTCTTTACGCAAAACGAATGCAATTTTAGGCATTACTGTAATTTTCATGTTTTAATTGAGCAATTTATAAAACAGAGCTTTAAAGATAGTTAAATTTATCAAAGATCTGTATTTTTCAAGATTCAAGGAAGAGTTTTCTTCCAAGACTTATCTTCTCACTTGACAAATGGCTTACACTGACATCTTCAAAATTTAAGTATTAAACTTGTTCAAATACAGAAAACAGAGGAAGTTGAATGTCTTCTTATGGTTGTTAGGGTAAATTCGCTTAAGTTAGGTGTGATATCGGTATATAGACCACCAAGTACCCCTTATTGTAAGTTATCTGTTCTCGAAGATTTTATAACACATTTATATCCACAAGTCGATAGTCTTTACATCTTGGGGGACTTAAATTGCAATCAACTGTGTCCGGATGAAGCTGAAACGAAGTACTTGAAGTCCATTCTGGATAGTTTTGACCTTGCTCAACTAATTAAAGAACCAACCAAAATAACGGAGTATGGTGAATCGTTACTCGATTTGATCATTACTGACAGAACTGAACTGGTCGAATCATGTGGGGTCAGTTCACCTATCGGTTCATCGGATCATTGTTTAACGTATGTTACCCTAAATCTTCAAAAGCCTCAGCAGAAACATTTTGATATTCATTATCGTGATTACAACTCGTTTAAGGAGGATATTTTTCTTCAAAACGCACGGACATGGAACTGGAAACAAATTGAAGCAGAGAATAATCTAGATAGTAAAGTTAATTTTCTTGAGAGTTCAATAACTAGTCTGTTTGACCTACATGCACCGAAACGGATAATTAGAATCACGAAGAACAAATTGCCATACATCTCCAGTAACACAAAGCTGTTGATAAAACTTCTCGATCGTGCACATCGAAAGTTTGAACGTACTAGGTTGCAGCAGCACTGGGATGAATATAAAGAACTTCGTAACTTTACCACTGCAGTAATAAGACAAGAGAAGTCTGCTTATTTTACGTATCGTGTAAATTGCGCTAAAAATACCAGAGAAACGTGGAAGACACTGCGTGAACTTGGAGTAGGTCGTAAAAACTCATGTTTGGAGCTTCCTGAAGAACTAAATGATCCTAACCTTATCAACTATCATTTTGCTAGCTCATACCATATTTCGCTGACGAGCAACTTTAAGTTTGATCAACAAATCAATCGGTACAATTCACTCACGCATCCCACTTGTAGAAAGCCATTCACATTAAGACTTGTGAATGAAGATGAAGTAAGAAAGGCAGTATATAGCATTAAGTCAAATGCAGCTGCCTATGATGACATCACTGGCAGGATGCTGAAACTAGCCTTGCCTGCCATCTTATCTCCTTTAACACACATAATGAACCACTCATTGGTTAATGGCAGTTTCCCTACTGCGTGGAAACTAGCTAAAGTTTTACCGTTACCAAAAAAGACTGTTATAAAATCCATTAATGACCTTAGACCAATCAGTATATTGCCAATATTTTCTAAAGTAGTCGAAAAGTTAGTGTCCGAACAAATTATTTCTCATATTGATAACGCTGGCATTCTGCCGTCTGTCCAATCTGGCTTTCGTAAATCGCATAGCACTTCCACTGCTTTGTTAGATATTACTGATTTTGCGTTACGTGCACTAGATGACGGAAATGTAGTTATATTAGTTCTATTAGACCTCTCAAAAGCATTTGAACTTGTACATCATGGTGTTCTTTTAGCAAAATTGAAATACTATAACTTCTCTGACAATACATTAAAATGGTTCAGTTCCTATATGTTAAATCGAAAACAACAGGTTACTTTGCAAACTCAGCAATATAAAGTTTCCGAAGCAATTATTGTTGACAGGGGTGTTCCACAAGGTTCGATTCTGGGACCATTATTGTTCACTCTATATTCCGCAGATATGGTATCAGTTATCAAACATGCAAAAATTCACTGTTATGCCGATGACACCCAATTACTCATAACAACACTACCTGAGAACATAACGAAAGCGGTTGAAGCTCTTAACCAAGACCTAAATGCCATCAGTAGCTGGTGCGTTAATAATGGACTTGTAATTAACCTGCTAAAATGTACGTACACTGTTCTGGGAACTTCTCATCAACTCAATAAAATCACGCCTTACGATTTAGACTTACAGTTAATGGACTCAAACATTAAGTATTCAGAATACATAAAAAATCTTGGAATAGAAATCGATGCGAAATTAACCATGAACAAACATGTGTCTACCCAATGTTCCAAAGCCGTAGGGGTGTTAAGAAATCTTTATAAAATTCGAGACTGCTTATCACAAGATGTAAGACTTCTTCTCACACAAATGTTGGTACTACCTTTATTTGATTATTGTGATACTGTCTATGGTCCACTTCTTACAATAAACCAAGCTAAGTTGATACAAAAGGTTCAAAATTCTTGTGTCCGCTTCTCTTTTGGCTTAAGAAAATGTGAACATATTCTGCCAGTTCTCAATAACAACAATTTACTGACAATGTCAAGAAGGTATTTACACTATTGCTGTGTTGTTTTTAAAATTTTCAAAACAGAATGTCCCGAATATCTGTATAGGAAGCTAATAAATAGATCTGCTTATCATTCTTACTCGACACGCCGAAATAAGAACTTAGATATTCCACATCATCGGCTTAAACAAACAAGCGCATCATTTTCAATATTCGCTGCCAGGTCATGGAATGCTGTACCTAATTCCATAATAGAAATTAAAACATTTCATGCCTTCAAGAAAGCATTAAACACGTACTTACTATGCCAACAGCGGGTAAGCTCAAGCACACATGATATTCATAGCATAATATGAACAACGAAATTTCACGCAGCTTTTTTTTTCCTGTACCGTCAAAGAGTGTCTAACTTGACTTTCTCGTAACTTTTATGCTTTTGTGCATTGTATGTACAGTATCCGTGTTAGTATATGTATGCATGCTTATATGTTTTTCACTTTGTTGTTTTCCAACAGATTCCATTACTGTAAATTTACATATGTTCGCCTTTTTTTTTTTACCTTTTATACTCAATTGACTTTGTAACCTTTTTTTTTATTTTTGTCTCTCTCTATATATATATTCTCAATGTATTCTTTGGACAAGGGTTAGGTAGCAGAACAGCCATAGGCTGAACCTCGCCCGCTTAAATAAAGAATTTTTCAATTCAATTCAATCTCAGTCTACTGGTTTGTTTTTAAAACTTTTATACATCTTCTACACACTGTATTTTTTTAGGCATGCTTTCGGTGGTTGTCAACCGCACTCTTGCAAGAATTAGTCTCAATACTTGTATTACTCATACGTATACTGAAATACGTATATAATAGCACATTCTATAAACATTGCTCATGTTATTCTAATGTTAACTAAGGAAGTACGACATATTTTTAAGTAACATTGTTATTTTATGTTTTTGTACATTGGAGTCAATATACGAGTAGATTATTAATATTTTCGTGAGCCCCCACGAGCCCCACGAACGAAATCTTCTGAAAGAAACACTGCTTCTACAAACACAGGTGCTGCAATCTGTCGGATATAACATGTATTATGACGAATACAGCGAACAGGCCATATTGGGTTCCGGTATCAACCGCAACTGATTTAAGCTTAAAATACCAATTTCGTTTTTTCCCCGTAAAGTTCGCATAACACTTTTATGAAAATAAATACAATTGTATATCATCCAAACAGAATTTCCTGGCAGTCTGGAACGGCACCCGAATGTATAGCGTATGTGGAAGCAGTGTTCTAAACGGCTCTGTTGTAGCACATTTAATAATACAGAAATATATAATAAAGAGAAAATCCCTCTCAAGCATGATTCCTCCGAGGATAACTCTCCTCAACCAGAGACGGGGATACAGTGGTGCAGAAGGGGTAATTCTTCTTATCCTCTTGGCAAATATCACTCTACTTTCCAGCAGGGAACAGGAAGCTTCGTTTGCTGCTAGTCAATGTTTCAAACAGATTCCAGAGGATAGCGGCTTTTGCGTGTGTATAGCCAGCAGGAGTTAAAATTACATACATTCAACAATAATGTCTTGGTTACAGGTTAGAGAGGGACTAATTATTCAGTCGAATGGTGGTGAACATATGTATATTAAACAGCTGTTGTGTGGAACAAAAGAGGCACCAAGGAGACTCTAGGCTTCACTAGTAGCAGGGTTTGTGGTTCATTTTGTGTCTGGAGCATAGAAGCTTTGTTTTTAACTGTAAACAATACTATATTTGCAAACAGGGAGAGAATCTAGTTCAGAAATGGTATTCAACCTTGTGCACGTGTCCCTCGAGAGTACATAAAGTCAACAGATGTGTTATTAAGGGATATTTTGCAGTTTTAATCTGCGTTTGCTCATCCTCGCAATTGTTAGAGAGTTAGAAATGAATAATATTTAGATATTAGTATAGTAAAACTGCTTTGCCAAAAGGAAAAAAGTTTTGGAAAGCTAATTCCTCTTGCAATACGTTCCGTAGATACTCTTCTAAGCCCTCACTAAAATCACCTGAAATCCAACTTGAGGAACATTGCTAAATAGTAAAAAATGTGCGCCACCTTGATTTTTAAATAATACATCTCCTTCACGAATGGTCTGTCACAGTGACATGCTAGTGCTTATGAATACGTTAGTTCGATGCCCTTCTGATTCCTCACTAAAATCTTCACCAGAGGAAAGACAATTCCATCGGAGGAACGACTAACAGTTACTCTAAGGTAAGTGATAACATTTGAGTTCACAAAACAGACTTTTCTGAAACTGAATAAATTACTACAAAACACTGTTAATATCTTCGCAAAATATAAACAAAGCAATACTTCATGGGTTCTTCTACATTTCCTGTAAATCAGCAACGGTGTAGATCATTGACCACTAAGTCCAGAAGGTTGTTCCGACTGAACTGGTTCTCTAAGATACAGGTTCCTTAGTGTGGCTGTCGATAAATCAAAATCATACTGTAGGAACAATATATTGAGTCAGTTCCCTCGAAACAGCCTTGCAGATGTTTAGTGACCCTAATCTAACCAAGATATACATATAAATATAGTATGAAGTCGGACCAAGTCATCAGACTAAATCCCATTCGAAGTATTTCGGCTACTGTATTGAGTAATTTAATAGAGAACCTAATGTTTACACGTTGTTTGGTGACGATGATGTTTTCCACATTGAATGTAGTGAAAATTATGCAAACACGTCTTCGTTATCAGTGTACTCTATCCTACTGCCACATTTCTCACAAAGGTCACGCATGTGCATGTCTGCATGCACACTATTCCACCCAACATGCACCCCCTTCAGGCTGTTCCTTACATATATATTTTATTAACACAAATTTTCTCGGAATTTATTGACTGTGTTATGTATATTTAAATTTACTTGTGGTCTTTAGTTATTTCTGGCTCATACCAGGATAAGGCAATGCGGAGGATGAGGAAGGTAGCGGCCAGCGCCTTACGTAAGCTACCATCTCGAAATTCACCCGGATGAAACGGGGTAAAGTCTGGAAACCTCAGTCAGGATGGTTGGCCTCGAGGTTCGAACTTGCGTGCGTACTCATTGCTGATCCAAAGTCTGCAACATTACAGCCTGGAGAATTGGGCTTAAATTTCGTGTATATAGTATGCCTGGCGCTCTGAGATGCACTCAATCACTTATCAAATTGAGTACTAAAATATCCTTGGTATTCCTGCCCTACAACCACAAGGGTATCGGGCCAATACTGGACCAATAAAGCGGATATCGATCGTGATTGGCCGTTCTGCAGCAATGTTGATCGCCATTGGCGTGGTACAATATTTCGACACTGAATGCTATTCCTGAAACTTAAGAAATATGTATTTTAGCTATAAAGCAAGGGGGAAAGCTTTGCGGTTTGAAGTACAAAGTTTAGATAAATATCGCTGTCTGAAAATCTCACCGCGCGATACTGATTAACACCGCCCAAAATCGTTCTGAAGAGTGTGGTGTGAGAGTGCGCGTAACCTTTCTAATTTGTCTTTCAAATGTTGCATCAGTGTGTCTCAGCTGGAGCGGAAGTCAGCTAGTTTTGAAAGTCCTTTCAGCTGTCTAACATCGTTCTCCCATTTCCATCAATATTGAGAACTGGTGAAATCTGTTATCAGTAGATAACGTTCGTCAACATCAGTCGATATTTTTATGCGATATTGATTAATATCGGGAAAAGATGCTCTCCAAATAGCGATCATTATCGATGTTCGAAACGGATCGACTTCGATTCATCATAATCGGCCAATATCGGCAGAGATGTTTGTCATTCGTTATTGATCGATCTCGGATAACACATTCGATCAATATCCCAATCGTCCGTTATTGATACCGGCCAATATTGTCGTGCTGCTGTGGCAGGCACCTGACCACCGCATCTAACATCATGCCTTCCGTCTAGAATAGAAGATTCAATACCAGAAATAAACGGGTCTGGGTCAGAACCCCTAATGGTCAGAAACCCAAACCTAAAAACAGTCAGAATCCTCACAAAACCGTAAAAAAAAAAAAAAAAAGAAAGAAAGAAATAACAAATACCCAGTTGGTCAGAACCCCCAACGGTCAGAAACACCAAACCTAAAAACGGTCAGGACCCCCACTCAAACTATTAGAATCCCCAAATGCGAGAACGGTCAGAAGAACCACCACACAAATGGTCAGAACGGCCACACACACGGTCAGAAACTATAATCCCGAGTTTGATGCTTGAACTTGCATTTGAAAGTTCTTTGCCATACTAAGGCACAGAAGAAATGTGAGTCGGTTGGACCTCCCTGGGATCCCCTAAGGTGGTTCGAAATAAACAACAAAATTTTACATTTCTAATGATAGTAATGACCACAGTCGGCCGAAACTTGCAGAATCGTAATCTAAGCTTCAATATCTTTCAAACTGTGTATCACACGTCAAAATCAGTGAAGGAGCTCAAAAGTTATGATGACTTTGTTAAGCCGAATCACAGAATTTTAACAAATTATCGAAAAGTGTAGATGTTATTATCTTTTTCACAATAAACCTTATGTTGGTAAATGTTAAAATTAACACAGAAATATTGACAGGAACATTCCATATACACAGAGAATTGGCCGTGCCGTGGTGGTGTAATTGGTAGGTAGCATACCTAGCCGGCAACTGGGAGATACGGATTCGAGTCCCGGTCGCGGCGGCTGTCAATATTTCTGTGTTAATACCGAAAAGTGTGTCTGTCATTCTGGCCTTTTGCTTTAGCCCCAAATGGTTGGTACCAGGAGATTTTGGGGGTCAATTGCGGCCCCACAGAAGTAAAAAATGCTTATTTTTAAATAGGAGTTACTGTTTTCGAGATATGGAGCCAACCAGGGTCCAAAATCAACCTTTTCTATGAAGACTATGCATTTTTTTTAATAGAGAGCCTTACAAAATAAGTTATATCAGTACAAAATCCCCTTTGGGGTAAAAAAAAGAATGACGCAAGAATTATACTCACAAACGAAGTGATATCCATTTTGCGAGTGATTTTTTGGTGTTACTATGGCGCAAGAGAGGATACTAATTCTCTCAATTTTATTACAAAGGAAACACTTCCGCCATAGTGACACAAAGACAATCACTCGCAAAATTGACATCACTTCTTCAGTGAGTAGAATTATTGCGTCACTCTTTCCTTTACCCCGAGGTGGTTTCTGTACAGATAAGAAATAAGGAAGAAATTATAAAAATATTTGAAAATGTCTATACAGATTTGTACGGTTGCGAAGAAGAACTTGGAAATGAAGGTTCAAAAGAAAATTATATAGAAGTCCCAGATATAATGAAAGACGAAGTGGATAAAAGCACTTCGCGGGATGAAAAAGGGAAAATTACTATGAGACGATGGCCCCTCAGCAGAGATGTTTAAATGAGAAGGTGAAAAGATGAAACACGAACGTTCCAAATTATTTTAATGTCTCTGAGGAAGAGAGAAATACCCTCAAGATGTAATGATGTTATTAATATTTTGTTGCATTTGAACAAGAAAAGGGACAAAAACACGTCAAGAGCTACAGACGAATTAGTTTACTGGCAGTTCTATACAAATTGCAAAATATTCATTAAACTTATTTTGAATCGCTATTGGACGAGACGAAACTTAGCTCCTTAGCAGCAGCATTTAAATCACATGAACAAAATGTAATAGGGCTGATTTTCATGAATGCTTGCATTACCATTTAGGTGAGTAGCCAATTGAAACGAGTATTTTATTGCGTGTTCTACGTATAACGTAATAAAACACGTGCTTCAATTGGCTACTCACTCTGATCGTAAGCAACGCACGCTTTCATGAAAACCAGCCCATAGAAGATCCATGCATTAAATTCCTACGAAACATGTACTTGACTACCATTTATGTCATTACACTACATCAAGAGTGAAAAATTCGAAGCTGGAAAAGGGATAAAGTAAGGAGAAATAATTTCTCGAAAACTATTTTCTGTGGTTATGGAAGAAGTGTTCCGAAATTTAAAATGAGATGATTACAAACTGGAAATAGAGAACATTTATAGGAATACAAATATACAATTATGATTATTTCATTTGAAATCAAAATTTTTAGGCCGAGAAAAAATTGAAATCCCATTACCTGTGTACAATCGTCCATCGAACAAAATTTTAGCCAACTGTTTGCATTTTCATCAATTAATGTTAGTAATGACGTCTTTGGACGTTTATAGACGAGTTTTTAATACAGTTGCACTGGATTCTTCCAGCAACATGGGTGATTTTGATGAAAGTTTGAGACCTCTTTCGTTGCCAGCTTTGTTTGCGATTAGAGTGAGTAGTCAATTGAAGCCACACGCACGTATCAGCAGTATCAGTGGACAATAGATACTTCTTCTTTGTGAATGGGGAATTTTAGATGCAGTATCTGCTGTTAGAGTTTCGCGGTTTTTGTTTCCGTTCTCCGCGCTTTACGGAGTTTACGTTTATCAAGATGGAAGCGAGTGAAGTGAATAATGTTGTTTGTGAATGAATTTTAGTGGTTAACTTTGCAAAAGAGTTAAAATATTGAGCTAAGATCATTGTAAAATATAGAAAAACTATTTTGTTACGAGTTAGCTACATTTAGGATTCAAAATGCCTGGAATGCTAAAACATATTGAAGTTGAAAACTTCAAATCTTATAGAGGATACCAAAAAATCGGCCCTCTGAAACCATTTACTGCTGTCATTGGCCCAAATGGATCAGGTAAATATTTGTTTTGTGCTTTTGCATAGAGAAAAGAACTAAGAATGGAGTATTTGCGATGTCATTTTTTTTCTATAAGACTCAAACTGTATATTTATTCAAAATTATCGTTTAGTCGCTCGACCCCAAAACAGGTAAACAAAATTTCTCCAGGTGTAAATTTAGATACCGGCACACAGCCCGATATTTTGAAGTTCTAGAAGGGAATACCTTAGATGTAAGTTTACGTATCCGTTGTCACCAATTATATATGTTGACCGATCATTTAAATTTATTTTCAGGCTCAGGTCGACCGATCATTTGATTGTTAATGAATGCCCTATGAATTCTAATTTCATGTTTGTCGATCTTAATATTAGGCTTGCCTAATGTGGTTAGCTAAGATAATCTTTCGTGCCTTTGCAGATGTTCTAACAATCCCAGATGTATTTATAGCGTCTCGTAGTTAGTGCAATATGTAAACTGAGCCCTATACGACACAAAACTCAATAAATTATTAGCCTTGTACTAAATTTTGGTGTAGCCTTAGCGCGAATGAAATAGAGATGGATGCTGGTAGCTTTCTACATTATATCAGTTACGGGAACGGTTGAAAGGACGTATTCCATAAGATTGACTTACTTGCAGATCACCCTTGTATCCTGTATGTAAGTGTGGAGCTCCCATAGTAAGCACTTCATTGCTTTTGTACTCCAGATTTTGGGTTAACTATAGTAGGACGGACCAATTTTTAGAAATTTACAGAATGAATTGAGATAATTGTGTGATGTTTTTGAGTAATAGGGAGGAAAATAGTAATGTGGGTAACATTATAAGTGAATAATAATATTATTGTACTATGTTTTTAAGATGTTTTAGTACGCACTGCATGTTGTGGCGGAAGGAACTATTTTCCATAGAGTTACAGTTGTTGTCACGTGGAAGGCGGTAAGGCACGTCTTTGTTATGGTTATGACATTTCTTCCGTTAGTGTTATTGAATCGTATAGAAATGACGAGGGAAAGTGCATTTTTAAGGTTATTTAGCAGAGTATTTATGCAAGAAAAGGAAAAGGCCCCGAAACAATTGTACACGACTTTCCAATGGAAATTGGGAGAGTTAACACGCCTATGCGCTGAAGGTAAGTGTCAAAATATATTTTGTAACGATACATGACCTCCAACCTCCCCGTTCATGTGATCAGTAATTTAAGATAATTTACGAAAAATGCAAAGAAGAAATTATTAATAATAAACGTGAACATATAAAATATATTTTGTAAAAAAACATGACCTCACCTAACCTCCACGTTCGTATGGTCACTAATTTAAGATAATCTAGGAAAAGTGCAAGAAAACAATTGCGCAAACCGCTCGCCTCCCATGAACACGTATTGTATGTTTTAAGTGATTTTGGTTTGATTTTAGTGATAGTAAAATTGGTCCGTCACTACTATAGGAATGCCCAGTTTTTCCATACTTGATGTAAGCTAACCTCATCTGACGTAGTATATTGAATCTGAAGCCAAAAAGTTAAGAAAGAAAGGAAACTCTACAAGAAATTGAGCAGCCCCTAAAGAGTAGGGTACGGTTCGGAAGTTGGAGGACACTTTCTGCAAAAATTACAGGAGGAATGAGATATTTGTGCGACCTGGAAACATAATCTGAGCGTTAAAGGAATTAAAAGCGTGATGTGTGTGTGTTTGTTAGTGATAACTATTGCTGTAACATTCTGTGCTTTGAGACCTAAATGATGTGTCCTTGCTGGGTCCGCAGGTACCCACACAGTTTGCGTGTGTTTACCATCAAAATGTCAAGCCTATGTTAGATGAAGCACATCTAAATGTTGACTTCCAAGACTTGTTAGAACTGATTACATGTGTACGAGTATATGACGGATGTGTATACTTGCTGCCGTGGTGTAGAAATTATTAACGATATGCTTAATACTGAAATGGAAGAAATTCATGAAACTGTCACTTTTAAATAGTGGGCGAGTACAGACAGATCCACCGTAACAACCATTGTTTTGAGTTGCAGTGAATTCATTGAAAGTCTCATATAGAAATTGTTAGCCCTCAAACAGCATCACTATATATCAAAAGCTTAGTCGGTATATTTAAAGGAATGTAAAGTCGATCTCGGTGGTTCTGATTGCATAGTATTGGCTGATTTTGCGGAAAAATTACACGTTCGTAATTCAAGATGAGATACAAAGTTATCATTGGGTAAATTCTCAAGCCACTTTACATCCTCTTGCGTATTAATATATATTACATGGTACATTATTCAGTTACAGTGTGTAAGTGATCATTTACAATACGACACTATTGCTGTGTATACATTTCAGATGCAACTCATGGACCATCTGAAGAAGGTTCTGCCTTCAGAAAAAAAATATTTTAGCGAAGCTGTCCAGTACAAAAACAAAAAGAATCCGTTAAACCTTTGTCATCACGAATCTGACTTTGGTCTCTGCTGAGTGGAATTTCTTTGCGTCTGCTCGCGGCAAAGGCTCATGCGGCGGTGTAGGTGGTACAACCAAACGAGAAGAGCCAAGAGCTAGTCTCCAAAGAGCATACACAAACCAGATCCTGACCGCTCAAGATTTGCATGACTCTTGTGAAAAAGAAATATATATATATATCACATGATTCAGCTACATAATTTGTGTCCACGGAAGTTGTACAAGCTATCCTTGAGCAACGGTTTGCCAAATGCAAACCAGTACCACACATTAGGTCAAAACATCGATTTGTACCGATTAGCACAAGTACACTGCTATGTTACATAACATCAGATTCAAGTAAATATGAAGATGTGCAGATAACGTCAATCCCCACGAATTTCCAGTGTTCTGATTATCACATTCACGACTTCCTTGCGTGCGTTTCTGATCCAACAATGGAGGCTGGCAGTGGTTGAAGATGTCAATCTGGAGCATAATGATTTGTACGTTCGGTTCTTTAAACCAGCGGGACCAATAATATAATTAGCGGAATCAACTGATGCATCCTGGGTACCGGTTTCACATGTTTTGCGAATACTTACATCTTTGGAACTGACAACACCCACAGGGAGATGCTATCACATTACAAACAAATTGTGCAACGAAATTTCTTTGTTACAAAAGTACCCGTTCTTAGGCTATCATACGTGCTTGTTAGGACTTGTTTTTGTTCATGTTTTGTTAGTAGCATGCTATTTTACTGTTATAGTCATATTTAGTTCCATTTTCATGTGTGTTATTGTGTTGTAGGTGCACAAAATATATGCCATTGCCCTGTACTTTGACATCATTTTCTACGTAACTTTCCAACGTTACAGTTTGTATACCTGCCAGCTCATGCCTTATAAAATCATCATTATTCATTTCTACGATCTCCTATTTCGTCCAGCTTTATATTGTGTAGAGACAAATACAAAGTCTATATAGGACATTTCTGGCTCAATTCCTTCCCAGAATTTTCAGGGTTTGAAAATGATAATACACTTTGCATAAAATTATTTCTTCAACCATTATTCTCCTTACTGCATTCTTATTCTTGCTTTCCTAGTAGCTAGTAGATATTTGGTTTAAATTTTAACCATGCCATGTGAATATTTTAACATTTCTCTTCCTGATGTTGAAGCCAGTTCGTCTAGTCCTTTTTTTATTTTCCGCCCTTTAGGTTTTTCTTTTTTTTTTTCTTCGTTGTCTTCATAAACAAGGCTTAATTTAGCTTTTTTGGAATAGTGTGTTGAGTGAGTGAATTGTTATTCACGTCCTAAACGAGATGGTGATTTTCTAAGGACGGAACCTACAGTTTTTGGTAAAGTGGGCTCCGAACCACTCCGTTCAATAAACACCGGCGGGATTTGAACACGTGACCTCGCGCACAGAAAGCGAGCGCCCTAACCTCTCGGCCACCCCGAGGTCGAATAGTGTGTTGAGTACGTTCATAAAGAAGTTCGTTATGATGGGTCATTCATTAACATACTTCCCTCTCTTCTTTTAATTAGTATCTGAGGGGTGTGATTCGTGCATAAATTTTTCACCAATCTATCTATCTACTATTAATAAGACGATTAATTCCTTTTAATTGTCTTGTTAATGATTCTCCTTGTTTCTTGTAAATTTTCTGTCTGCGTGGAACCTAAGAAATGCTGAAAGCTGTCGAACAATCCAGAAATCTTAATAATGACAATATCGGTGTAACACTTAGAATTCAACAATTGAATACCGGCGGCTAAAAAGAGTTAAAGCCATAAATCGAATGTGTGAGGGAAAATAAGGATACCGGTCAATATGTAAACTGTTCTGTTTCCAAAATAAAAGAAAAGCGTTTTCTGTGCTCAATTAGTGATACGTACTTGATAAATCACAAAAAAAAATCATTGTTAACTGTTTTTCGCCGCAGGTATTCAATTGTAATCATTAGACTAATAAACACCAGATATTAAGGAAATGTGACGTAGAAATATTTTTGTCATGGTAGTTGGAAAATTTTGTTTAAATAATGTATCAGTTTATTATTAAGAATTAGTATTTGTATGTAAGTACATGTTAATAGTTATATATGCAGATAATTGTCCTGCAGTTACATTGACATTATTTTTCGTGTATTACTATCTGATCTACTGGGGAAAGTTACCTATACCCTCCTATGGTAAAGGTGTTTAAATCATGTTCTACCTTTGTTAGTAAATCAGTATTGCTAGAATAATGAGGGCCGGCAATTTTTATTTTAAATTAACTGGGCACTTGGAACTGATATCAGGATGGATACAGGTCTATCCATGTTCTGCCTATATGCGCTGATAAAAATTGCGTAACTTACCAAAGTTTTTTTGGGGGCGTTAACAGCTTAGGCACTCATAAATCGACAACATCTCTCTCTTTTTTTTTTAAGTAAAATTCAATCCACAAATTAGCGCCCCGTGCGAGAACTTAAGATACAAATATATTGAAATTCAATTTAATACTTTCCTCAATAAGCGTCCTAGAGTTCCAGAACTTCATTATTGTCAAATTTCTGACTTTGCTTATATTGACGTAACAATTAATTCAGTCATCACTTATATTAGCATGAAATATGACAAAGCACATTATATTTCTCGCTCATTTTACATACGTTTATTTATTTCTTTTATCAGGTCCACTAAAGCCTAAATGGCCCGTAGGTGAAAAGAGTTAAGGACCCGTGTAATACTAATAAGATATTCGCTTGCTGTAATGTTTCGTGTGAGTGTGCTGTAGCGACGATGTGAGCGTCCTTTACTAATTTTGAGATTTAATTTCATTTATTGTTAAAATTTTGCTAATTGTTCATTTGAGATGATACTCCATTGTTATACAAAGATTAACATTCTTGTTAAGTCATGTAAAAAGTGTCGACCATTTCAAGATGAAATACCGTTGATTGTGTACGATCTGATGTAAATATTTTGTCGTTTACAGGGAAATCTAATTTTATGGATGCCATCAGTTTTGTGATGGGTGAAAAGACTTCTATGCTCCGTGTAAAGCGGTTGAGTGACCTCATTCACGGAGCTTCCATAGGCCAACCTGTATCTCGTAGGTAAGTTTTGACGTCACGAAAGTATAAATAATATTTTTATAGTAATTACTCGAAATAAGAGTTCCTCGACTATAAAACTGGTAGTTTTTAAGTCGAGCTTGAAAAAATAAAATATGTGAATGTTAGAATTTATCGGTACTGTATTCTTACTACACTAGTCTCTTTTATCCGAATTTGATGGAACCAAGGGTGATTCGGTTAAACCGGAAATAGTTATTTATTTACATGCTGTAGTTTAGTACTGTACGACATGTTAAAGAAACAACTTTATTTTAAAGTATAGTAAACAGGTTTTCAAACAGGCCTACTAGTATTATGTACAATACAGTGTCTACTGACCTGGAATTCCTGGATAACTTTGAATTAGCCTGGAATTTTATTTTGAACCTGGAAAAATCCTGGATTTTAACTTAAAAATTTTCACTTTATTAATTTCGCTCTGTCAACATTTAGAAGAAACTGTATTGAATTTGTGAATTTAAGTTCTCAGAATGAGGCACTTAAAGTAATTATTTTTTTTTTTTTTTGTAAAAAGCTCTGAGGGGCTCTCAGACCTCTTGTGAGTATGGGTGTGACGACCCCCGAGGTACCCAAGCTTATATCAGCCATACCTCTTTCTGACTGATTCTCTGTTTTTATCCTCATTTCATTTTTCTCTTATCCTATGCATACAAATATATCCATAGGGCAATGTAGCCAGGAACAATTTGTATGAGTTTGAGTTTCATTTCCTTTGTTATTTCAAAACGAAATGTGTATTTTCAGGCTAGTGCCACATAACCTTTTCTCTCACAACAATGTATTTACGGCAAAACTTACATCAGAATGGTATTTCTCGTCAAATTCTAGCCCAGAATGACATGTTACAAGACCCCCCTTCCCTTTTATGAAAATTAATCTAGATTCAATATGTGGGAAAAGAAATTCTTAAATTTTTTCTGCCCCATCAGTATGTTTGCTTGTTAGAGTCTTTCTACTAGCGACGTTGAACAGTTCGAGGATATTTTGTTTCTGCACTGCCTTCTTGCATGGTCGTTTTGGCGCGAAGTATCGCCAGCTGCTTGGAGCTCTTTTTTTAAGTGTAAAATACTATTAATTTAACTCCACTGTACTTGAATGGATTTTTCTTATGAATGACTGTTATCTGGTGATTAATTTATAGACATCTTGAGTCGTATTCACAAACGTTTTTTAAAGTGACTAGCGCTGTATTAACGAAATTTTAACATTGGTAGTCATTCCAAGAAACGTTTCTGAATACGGCTGCTTGTATTTTGTTCAAATCATGTGATGATATACATTTCTTAGTTCTAGTATTCAGGTACAAAATACACAGATGATGTTTGCTAACATTACATCACGGATTTATTTGAATTTTTTTTTTCGTATTGTTCAATTTTAGTATTATATCTTAGCAGTTAGTACTAATGTTATAGTCCTAAGCAATATTAGTCACGTGGCAAAACAGAAAAGTGTTCTTTTGACCTTTTACTATTTCCATGTCTTTACAGTGCATCAGTAACTGCCGTATTCGAGATGGAGGATGGAACGGAGAGGACATTTACACGAGCTGTTCAAGGCTCATCGTCGGATCATAGGATCAATGGAGATGTAAGTGGCTTCCATATTTTCATAAGTTCTAAATATAGATGCTAACTACAGCATAGTCCTTCCTGACGGAAGAGATTTTATAGCCATTTCATCCAAAGTTTTTTTTTTTTTTAATGAAACGTCACTAAGTTGGACGCATGCTGTTGCTTCTAGAAGTGTTCATCTTAGAGATGTGTCCAAGATAAAGAAGAAAAATGTTGCTGTCAATACGGTCCATTTTGTATCGTAATACTTTCTTTACAAAACTGTTACTCAGATAAGATGAGAATTTTCATACAAACACGTACTTATCTGTCGTGTTGTACTAGTAGCAAACTAGATCTCAATGCAAAAATATTACAGTGCATAACTCGTTATTTCGTTGTGTGGTTTAAATGGATATTTTTTCGCGCAAAAAAATTAATAAAATTGATCACTTTCTCGTGTGGTACTTTCCATACTAGTTTCCTTTGAATACTAAATTCTGTTATTACTCCCTTAAATCATTTTTTAATATTATTATTACAGTCGATTCAAAACACCTACTTTATCAGTTTCCTGTTTTTCTCTTTAGAGTCCCTCCATTGCCGTCCTCTTTTTAACAATTTTCGGTAAGTTTTGATTTGCTCATTTTGAAACTTGTAACATTAACAGAGGGTAAATTTTTGAATTAATATTAAGACCTTTAGGCATCTGAGGTTCAGGCCGGGATAGGGTGGGGGAGAGGATGTTCGAAAGTAGACGGCCAGGGTCTATTTTGTAGGTACCATCCCAGCATTAGGCTGGTTTAACTGAGGAAAAACCTCAGTCAGGATCGTCCGTCGCTGGGATCGATCCAAAAAGTTCCCGACTGCTAAGCCTACGCTTTGCCACTTAGCCACGGCTGCTCGGTAACAGAGGAATGCGAACGTTAAATTAGAAGTCCTCATGTATACGTTATTTTGAATTCCAGTAACATTATAGTCCTTTTCTATTATGAATGCATGCTATTAAGAATATGACAACTGGAAGCGAAATTAATGAAACCATTCACAACGTATTTCTTGCATATTATACGTGCTAATAAGTTTCCCACACCTACATACTTTTGTTCTTCCATGTTTTTACGTGTCTCTTTATTTCCCATTATATCCCCAGAAATAGAGAATGGTGAAAATTCTCTCATTTTAATCAAGAAGTTTGAAGCTTCTTAGCGAGTATGTACAATATATATAAATCGTCTTCATATGCAACATAGTTATGTACACTCAGATTCGTAGAAAATGACTGACGGAAAATAACCAGTCCGAAATGTTGCGAAATATTTTAAACACTGAACCATTATATGTCACAAACAATGTTGCTTTTAAATTGCATAAAATGCTGGTTCGTTATAGCTACATTGTGCAATATCTGAAAGTAACAAAATCAGCCATCGATCATTTTCTTTGAATTTTGAGTGTACTACAAATTTTATCGTGAATAAAATTCATGTTATTAATTTGTTTCATCTTTAATTCTGTAGGGTGTTAGCAGTCAGATGTATCTTCATGAATTGGAGAAACTGGGAATTAATGTAAAGGCGAAGAATTTCCTTGTATTTCAAGGAGCTGTCGAATCTATAGCCATGAAGAACCCGCGGGAGAGAACTGCTTTATTTGAAGAAATCAGTGGGTAAGTGCTCTTCCTCACATTTATATGTAGATTCCTGTTATTTTTCGCATTAAACAATTAAACTAAATACGTTTAAAATTAGCTAGAGGCCTATTTATTGATGTTTCTGTATGGCTGCTCCAGACTTTTGTGTACTACTCGACTAAATACGAAGTTCCTCTCAAATAACAGTCTTTTGTTATATTGCGATTAAGAACCAAACCGTCAGTTTCATAAAGAGAGAGGCCTTAGTACTCCCGCCCCCATTTTGAAGATATTTTGAAATAACGTACAAATGACGAGCAACAGTATTTTTGGTAATGGCTCCAATGTTTCAGTATACTTATCGGATGAACTAACCCACAATTTCAATGTGTTTATTTTCGACGATAAATAAAAAAAAAACGTTGGTTATAACGTCATACTGCACGGGCTTTCGAATTTCTCACCGTAACCAAACACATTGAAACGTTACGTGTAATTTAATTTTTTTACGAAAAGTACAGTCTTGTTCAGCAGTTCAGTGTTTTATTTTGATCTTAATTGCAAGACGTGCAACTATGTTTTGTTGTCAGTTTGAAATTGTAGGCCAATTCATTCGATAGGTATTCTGAAACATTATTGACTCTGCTTTCCAAAATATTGTTGCTTGTTATTTGTCTGTTATTTTAACCTATCTTTAAAGGAGGAGAGGCTACCGAGGCCTCTTAATGGAATTGAGCTTTAAGAGGAGTACCGAAAATGGCCCGTACAGAGGGAGTTACGAAAAAAGTACTCGAATGATAGCAACTAAGTGAATGTTTGAGGATGCAATGGGTTACCGCCCTACGTCGAGAAGAGTATGTTGCGGAAGTAACTCCCGCTGCGTTCTATTGAGCAAATAAGGGGCATGGGCAGGGCCTATGATGGCAGAATGATGGGCGCTAAACCATGGGTGATTCTAGCCGATCTCTGTCGCTAGGTGAATCCGATGATGATGATGCGCAGCAGGAAGGATATAACTAACCTGCAAAAATACCACCAATGGAACACACTGCAGACTACCATATGGTGGTCGCATGTGTGGGGTTCAACATTTTAAAACCCATTTTGTCGCAACTACGAATTTCCCCGAATCGTGCTTTGTCTCTTGAACTCTCATATGATGATCCTTCTATAACAATCAGTAGTTTCAACATTTTCACCTGTCTTCAAACTGTTTTGATTGCAAACTTCGTCAAAACATAGGTTCTCAGTGTGCTTTACACCCTATTTCACTTATCTTGCTTCGGAACAAAAAGTTTGCCCGCAAATTGATTTATATTCCTTGAAAGCTCATAGGATGATCTATCTACAATCATCAATGGTTGCGTATTTACCCAGGTTCATTGGAAACTTTGAACCCAATTTGAACTATGTTCCCTATGGAACTCAAATTCAGTGCATACTATTCACTTCCATATTTAGCTCAGTCCACCATGAGGTGGCGCTTATCTTCCTCCGGACTATTTCCTATAGGGATTTCGGTAATCTACTTTTAATACAGTGGCGTCTCGTGGCGTTGGAATTTGGTAGTTCACAACCAAAGAGCAACGTGGAAAGAACTAAAAACAAGAAATATTGTTCAATAGCTTAAAAATATTTGAAGAATACAGGGAAAGAAGGAAGGATGTCTAAGAAAGATGATTTCTTTTAGTACGCATTTTAAAGTCGTATTATCCCATTTACTCTTATGTATTTGATATTTTAGAAACAGATATAACTTTTAGATTGGAAATTTACTAGCGGGTAGGTGTCATTGTTTAGTACTTGTTAGGAGTGCAAATTCATTTTGGACATATCCCCTTCTTTTCACGTACTCTTCATTTCTCATGGTGCTAAATAAAGAAGAGAACTATAGATTTCCATAACTGAATTACACTATGGATTCGGTTAAACTAAAAAACATTCACAAAAAGCATATGTTGTTGGACTGTCCAGGATTTTATTCTGGATCTCTCGACCAATAAATGAGAGAGATTGTTCGACAGTGCACGACGAATGTTTCTCAATGCAGTTTCCAAGGGAATAAGACAATTGAAAATTGATGAGCAAAGTGTAGCACTTCACATTCAATACGCAAAAAGGAAATAATAATAATAATAAGAAGAAGAAATGTGGATTCTGTATCCTTCGTACATTTTTTTGTATATGAAGTCCATTCTTCTGGCAACAAATTTATCTGTATCTCTAATTTTCCCAGTCCTGCATCCTTACCAAGTGTTTATCAACGGAGAGAACTGAGACGATCTTGTGTCATCGTATTTCTTAGGAATGTCTTATACACTTTATGTGGAGAAACACCTTTCTGCTTCTGAAGTAGTCAGGAGCTTTGGTGACTCTTGAAATGAATCATGTGGACCATTTCCAGAAAGTTTTGAAATAGCATTTCGAAATTCTTCTCTCTTAATGTTTTCTTCAAGTTTTGTACAAAAGTTTTTTTTTCTTCTTCTTCTTTTCATCCGAAACGTCTCAACATTTCATAGTACATTGTCAGGGAAGGGCATTTGGTAAGAAGGATACATCACAGTCTAAAAGTTTAGCTGCTAAGAAGTGACTCAAAAACTGAAAGCAATCCAATCAGTTTAACTAAAGTAGTGTCACTGACACATTTCTTTGGCAACAGCATTTCCGTTTTCTTCCATGTACGGAGATTCTTGTGTTGCAGCCAAATGCGTATCCAGAATTTTGTTTTGGAGGGGTACCACCAGTTTCTTTCAGAGGTCCAGACTTGGTATGTATATGAAATATATATAACTAAGCTTAAATTTATACCAATTTTCCATCAAAGTAGGATTTTTGAGGGGTCCAGACCTGCAGCAGGGCTGCAGCATCCTTTTCATCTAATTCGTCTTGATCTTATTGAATTTGCTCGCGAACGTGTTTCAAACGCATATGTCCACTACTATCAGACACAAAAGTCTTTGAGCTTATTATGTACTGAAATGCATTAAAAATACATTTTATACAATGCTACCTATTTTTATTAAGAAATATTTATTATATGATCAAATAAACAATTCAGTTCCAAAATCCCTTCAGTCTCTCACACGACACACTCAGGAAACCAAGGGTTGATACTGGTTAAACAATATTGCAAACCTGACGAAACAGTTCATTAACTCTTCATTTAAAAAAAAATGCTAGAGGAACTTAAACAGCTTTATGTAGTAGAAGTACAATAAAATGTTAAATTTAAGCGATTAATATTTTTGTCGATTTACCATTACCTTGCTTTTCCCAGAGCATTTGATTATATTTAAGCATCAGAACGGGTGGGAAAAGAAGGAGAGTTAGCAACGGTGGTCACTGCTGTGCTTCTGCTATCTCCGTTCACGCAGTCCTTGTGAACGCCGAAGTCTCATATACACAATGTTAGAAGTTAGGCTTAACGCCACTTAAGCGTATATGGGGCAACGCGTTCACAACAGGTGTGTGCACGCGAAACGGATTGAATAGCAACTTAAAATATGTTGTTGTTTTTTTCTCGACTATAAGTAAATAATCTGAGACGATAATTATAATAATAATTCAACTTCTAAAATAGTTGGCAGTTCACGTGATCTTGTGGACGCTGAGAGGTGACGCCACTGTTTTAATACAGTGCGTGAGTCTCGCTACCAGGAAAACGTGAAGTAGAATCAAAGAGAAAACAGATCCGAATCTGCAGTGAAGCATGAAGCTCTTGCATATAAATGCCTGGCGGTGAAAGAATTTGGGTTTAGTGATCGATAACATACGTTGTTCTTAAAAGCAGACTTGTGACTTCGTGGCTTGTGTTTATTTGTAAAGAGAACTGTCCGCTATATATACAGTTGCTCTCCGACTTACGGTCGTTTTAGTTTTCGGAGATACGATATGTTGTGAGACGGCGAAAATTGACGAGGCTTTGATGCATCCTCATCAAACAACTGAAATATAGTTCATTAATTTGTACTGTACCGTTATACAGATAATTTCATTTATTACTTTTTTCGATGGGTTTATCTGTCCGTAACCCCATCGTAAGTCTGAAAGCGGCTGTAGGTATATGAGCTACGTGCAGGGTGTCTACCACCCTGGAAAACCTGGAATACACGGAAATCTATAACACTGATACGCAAGGTTTTGTTGTTTTCAAGTGAAGAGGTGTATCTGAATGGATTTTGTCCACAGATTTCGAAAATGAACTTCAAAATGTCGTATCACGTCAGGTTTTTCCACAAATCACGAAAATGTCAAAATTGAAAAAAGCGTTTGTTTTTCACCTTTAGACGCCGGCCAGGGAATTTACACCTTGACGTTGTCATCCCTGGCGCCCCTCCTAATTCTTTCAGAAACGTGAACGATCCTTTGTTGGAAATCTAATAGAACGGTGAATGCAACGAGGTATGTTTGGTACCCCTGGCCTCCCATTCGGAGAAGGAGAAGAAGAAGAAATCGAAAAATTTGTAAAAAAATGTCATTTCTTTGAGATTCCGGCCACGCTGGAAACACTGTTAGTAATCCCACGCTGGTAAGAAAAAGTCATACGAGTGCCTCACATAGTCATACCAACCATATACAAAAATGAAAGCCGTAGCTGTAATAGAAAGCGAGAAAAAAAATGCAAAGTGCAACCACCCAGTATAAAATTTATATTTTTCTTCATAAACATTCACGTTGTCAACCCTGGCACTCCCACCCCAAATTAGCACAGAGACATGAACGACCCCTTGTTGGGAATGCAACGAGGTATGCTTCGCACTTATAGAAAAACGGTAAGATGAAAGAGGAGAAAAAGAGAATAATGAGAAGATAAACATAAATGCATAGTATAAAACATACATACCTAACATTCATCACTGGGCTCTCCTTGAAACTTCCTATTTTTGGATTTTTCGTTGGTGTTCTTCCGTACAGTATCTTTTTAACATCCAGCAATAGTCGGCCATCATATGGACAGTCCACCTTCCTTTTTTTCTCTTTTCCATCACTTTAATGTCCTGATGGAAACGCTCGACATGTTCTTCCGTAAAATCACCAAAATTGTCAGGTAAGTAATTGAGATGAGCATGAAGAAAGTGAAATTTGACGCTCATGTTACAGCCAAGCAATTTAAAAGATTCCAACATCTCGTCGATTAAAACGCTGTAATTTGCAGCCTTCTTGTTCCCCAAAAAGTTTTGTACCACATTTCTGAACGCAGTCCATGCTTGCAATTCGGTCTCACTCATACTTGCCTCAAATGTGTTGTCCGCCATCAATTTTCGGATTTGTGGGTCTGTGAAAATTCCAGCTTTGATTTTTTCTGACGTGATTGATGGAAATTTATCAGCAAGGTACTGAAAGTATTTACTATCTCTGCTTAAAGCTGTCACGAATTGCTTCATTAAACGTAGTTTAATATGTCACGGTGGCAACAGTATTTTCGAAGGATCAACCAATAGAAGTGAAACAATGTTCTTTTTTTCCAGGTATGAAGCTACTTCTGACTGGCCACTCCTTCCGAACCCAATGTTCAGTTCTTGCTCTGGAGTCCCACTCATACAAAAAGCAAGGATATTGTGTGTAGCCTGCTTGTTGGCCGAGCAATATTCCAATGACTTTGATATCCCTGCACACAGACCACTCATAACGCTTGTACTGCACCTTTGCCAGCAGAAATTGAAGGCTTTCGTATGTCTCTTTCATAGTCACTGAATGTGCTATTGGAATAGACGGATGGACGTTGGTGTTGTGTAATAAAACACCTTTTAAGCTGGATTTGCTGGAATCTATGAAAAGCCTCGATTCTCCTAAATTGTAAGTGATGTTGTAGAATTTCATGACTGCCGGAATGTCTCGACAATATAAAAAACCACCTTCCTCTGCAAACAGCGGAACAAATTCTGCCTCTCGGTGTCTGTACCAGGAAAATCTCGTATTCGTACTCAATAAATTTTTTTCATGCAGTCGCGATCCTAACATTTATGCTGCATCTTTAGCTAAATTAAGATCACGCACCAAATCATTAAGTTCATACTGGGTCAAGGGCAAGGGCACTGGTTTCAGCCACACTGTCTGGTTGGTACGTCTCTTCATGTGTATCACTGTCTGATCCTGTCTCAGTTGGGGGAATGATGTTGGACGGGGATGGCACAGGTATGGATTCACTATGGGGCACTGGTCTCATAGCAGATGCAAGATTCGGATACACAATGTTACCCTTGCTTGTCTTGGTATGTCCCACGATCTGTACTGTGCAGAAGTAGCAGTCGTCACCGTGATTTCGTGGTTCACGCCACACCATGGGTACACCAAACGGCATTGATTCACGTTTCCCACTTTTCCAATTCCTCAACCCCTCCACACATGCACGACACACTTTATGAGGAGCCCACACTTTGTCCTGATCGCCTAGTTTCACCCCGAAGTATTGCAAATAGGCATTTCTTACGAAAGGCGTAATATTTTGCCTTTGCTTTACTGTCGTATAACAGCCACATATATAGCAAAATAAGTCTGGATGGTTGACGCAACCACGTGAAGCGATTGCACATACAAATTCACACACTACGGACCGGACACATAGGTACAGCAATGCACCTGGCAACAGAACCTACCTTCTACTGACAAGTGCACGTTCTAGCCGGAGTGGTGCCACTTGTGACCTTCTTGAAAGCGGGGGCGTTGGGGTTGATGAGTCATACTAATGTGCAATCTATCATTTTCCGCTTTTGTGAATGTGGTAACTCTAGCCATGATAAGATTCGGTACTATTGTTGTAACAATCAGCGATATATTTATGTTTCTGTTTACACATTAATTGCAACAAGGTGTCGATCATGCCATTTTTGTATATGGTTGGTATGACTATGTGAGGCACTCGTATGACTTTTGTTTACCAGCGTAGGGTTACTAACAGTGTTGCCAGCGTGGCCGGAATTTCAAAGAAATGACATTTTTTTAAACACATTTTTTTTATTTTCTTCTTTTCCGAATGGGGGGGGGGCAGGGGTACCAAACGTACCTCGTTGCTTTCCCCGTTCTAGTAGCTTTCCAACAAGGGATCGTTCATGTCGTCCCTCCTAATTTTTGCAGAGACAACATCAAGGGGTTAATTCCCTGGCCGGCGTCTAAAGGTGACCAAAATACGCTTTTTTCAATTTTTACATTTTCGTGATTTGTGAAAAAACCTGACGTGATACGACATTTTGGGGATCATTGTCGGAATCTGTGGACAAAATCGATTCGGATACAGCTTTTTGTTTCAAAACAACAGAAAAAAGTTGAAAAATTGCATATCAGTGTAATTTGTGAGGGAAACTCAGGGAAATTTATGAGGTGGACCTGTCCACAGTTGGTAAGAGCACTTCCCTGGCAAGGCGGACGTTATATGTTAGATTCCCATTGATGACCGGAGTTTTCCAATGTGTTAAAATCCTCTATTTTAAAGAAATCATATTATTTTCAGTTGTGAAATACCACTAATGTACAGGTGGTGGATTTAAAAAAAATTCATTGCGTATTTACATGTTCCACTATACTAAAAACTCAGGGAATTTGGAAAAAGATTATCGTGGAAGACCTGGAAAACTCAGGGAATTTCAAGTTACAAAATTAGTAAACGCCATGTGCGTGTGTAAATAGCATATATAATAAATCATGAAACATTTTTCTGATATGATTGTAGTGATCGTATATATTTTCTTAAATGGAAACAAGTCAAAATATGCTAAAGGAATTTATTAAACTTGCGGTGGAAACTGGTAAAATATTCTCTATAGCATAGCCAAAAAAAAGCTGTGAGTGACGTAATAAAGTAAGAAAATTGTCTTTTTTTTTAAAAAAAATATAAAACAAGCTGTTGCGCCTTTTTAAAGACTTTTAGCGAAGGAATAGTTTCTGGGTTGTGATTGGTTGGTTGCATGTTACGGTGCTAAAAGCTGTATGGTTGATCATATTTACCCTGGAATACTTCTGTGCCTAAATTTAGTGAACCTTCCATTGGCAAAATAATAGGAACCATAAAACTAAGCAGATTTACAATTCCAAAAATGTCTTCAAGTATATTGGAGAACACTAACACTTATATACATTGTCGAGGCGAGCGTAAGTCCTAGTGCTGTTATTGACCATAAAATTCATGTTATCTTAACTTATATACATTGTAATTCTCTAATTAAGATCCCCCCACCCCGCCAACCAATTACACGAAGCATTCACTTTCGATCTCGCACCGGAGATCATCTTCAGATGTTGCCAACTTTTCTTTAAATATGTGTGTAAAAATTGAAATGTAATAGGCAAGAATTTATTTGTGTTTGTTAACTCACTACAACCGAAATGTTTGAAAATGTTTATTCTTCTGTGTTTCAAGTGTGGTCAGTTTGTGTGTTGAGGATTTAACGTTATGACAAATTACTAAATGTATTGTGTCAGTTGTTTGATATAATTCTGTGTGAGCTATCAAATTTTATTTGTTATGTTGTGTATAGATACATACCTAGGGACTTTATTTCAAAATTACATTCTTCAATGCTACAGTAACCTATTGCATAATATCACCGACAAAAATCAGAAGGTCTAATATTTCAGCTTTCATCTATTCCACAATGACTATTTTGAAGCTCACTCGTGACCCTTCAGACGTCTTAATTATGCAGCAGTCAGAATGTAACATGGTTATATTAGGAAATATAAGCTCTTTGTCTGCTGTAAGATTGTGTGCATAATTATGTGGAATACTTTATTCAGTAACTTTCAAGAATAATAAAATCGTCTGTAAGATCATTTCTATTTTCTAAATATATTATTTAGACAAAGCACGTTTAATCGTCCTGTGAATTTTCAAATGCTTCCTCATATTTCATCAGTTATTGTTTCTTTTTAATGTAGGTCAGGAGTTCTGAAAGAAGATTATGATCGTCTTAAGGCAGACATGTTGAAGGCAGAGGAAGACACGCAGTTTACCTACCAGAAGAAGAAGGGCATTGCCGCAGAACGAAAAGAAGCCAAACTTGAAAAAGAAGAAGCAGAGAAGTACCAGAGATTGAAAGACGAACTTGTGAGTATCTCAGTATATAGTTTTGAGTTCGATATTGTATAGATATATGGAATCGAGAAACATTGAAATGCTCATGTTCCATTTTACACTGGGTGTTAACAACAAAGGGGATCCAGGCGGTAACGTTGCAGAGGTTTTCCAGGGTTTCCTTTAGTTTCACCAAGCGAATGCCTTGTGGCCTGGTCCTATACCTAACCCATCCCGGCTTGAGCCAAAGATACCAAAAGTCCATAAATAAATTAAAATTGAAACAACAAAGGGAAGGACTTGAAGTTTCGGCTCTGGTCTTATTCAAGGTACCATCCTAGCATTAGGTAGGCTGGTGACCAAAGAAAACCTCAGTGAGGGGGTGGTCGTTTTCCGGAACCGGAAACGAATTCTACCAATTGAGCTTGATCGACAAGGGCGAATTGTTATTACTTTTCGGTGTAATCCCGTTTCAATGCACTAATGATGCTTCAAACAGCATGGACTTCCTGCAAAATAACTTTCAGCTACTTTTAACATTATCCGATGAAAATGCCTTTCCATAAAGGAAACATTTTCAACCGTAAGTATGAATGAGAGTTGCACGGATCTTAGTCTGGTGTATAAAGTGGACGTGGCAGCAGCTCTTATCTCGAACCGTTAGTCTTTTCGTTAAAATTATGCTGGTATGGGTTAGGGTCGTCACTGCTCGTGCCATGTGTAGTTTGTGGTGAACAGACACCGTGTGCGTGGGTTTTCTCAGCGTTCTCCCACTTTCTTCATTTGACCGATCATCCATCCGGTCTGAGCCAAAGTTGCCTAAAGGCCTTAAAATTAAATTCAAATGAAGTAGAATTCAATAAAAATATTAGAACTCTGATTTTATTAATTTTATTATAATTCATTCTTTTACTCTTCATACATATCAAATCCATTGAAACAAACATGTTTTATTAACTTTTTATGTTTTAATTTCAGTAGTACTTCTTTTCAGAGTATTTAGTTTTCAACTAGGTTTTAAAATTTCAGAATGAGTTCGTTTCATTCCATTTCGCAGTACACTGTGAAATTACGCCTTCTCCGTCTAAACAGACCGCCATTCTGAATTCACCACACGTTAGAACTGACAAGAATCTTGGTCTGTTTCATCAGTCTTTTTTTAACCGTATGAGGGTAATAAATAATTTAGCGAAACTAATAATGTACATAATTGCCTTATTGTTGGATTTAGTCCTAGCCAGAAGACTTTCCTTCATATTAAAAGGTGTTCGTTTTTTCTGGGAATTTGAATATGTACTACTTAGTGTTAAACTTAGATATGTTCTTTTAATTTATAGGCTGAGAAGCAAGTTGAACTGCAACTGTTCCGACTTTATCACAATGAGAAGGATATTGAACGATATGAACAAGAATTGAAGAAGAAACAACATGAGCTGGAGAAAGTGGAGAAGCGCAAAGAAAAAGCAGAGGAAGCCTTGAAGGAGAAGAAAAAGGAACATGGAAAATATGGACGAGAGCTTGCAAAAGTTGAACAAGAAATTAGAGAAATGGTAAGTAGTGGAAGTGATTCATTTTCCGACATTGTAAATAAGTATCTTTTGTTCAGAGTATACAAATATAGTAACGTTGCCGGTTTTAGAATACTTGTCATGTTCAGATATTTAGCTTAGCATTTCGAATTGAACCCCGGTCAGATCAGGTAAATATTTGAAATCTTGCAACCTTGAATCCGCTGTAGGGTTTGAGAGGTGGTTGAAGGGAAACTTCGACTTTGATATGGTCTCGTACAGCCCCGAATTATCGTAATGTGTGGCTCGATTCAAACCCTGTAGACCACAGAATAAAACGTATATAAAACAAATGTACATCACGTGTCACATGTAAAGTAAGTTGAAAAGAATCGATTTCCAAAAAAGTTTTCGGTTATTGGCTATACTGGCCTTGGTAGGACCACGTAAATTACACTTCGTGAAACTTTATCCGAAACATATATTGAGAAAAAATTAAAAGAAAGAAAATATAGCTCTAGTTTAAATAAAACGCGAGAAAATCTAGTTCGTCATTACTGATTCAGTTTCCATCGTAAACTCTCCCTTAGTAAGAGAAACGTACTTTTTTTTCGCGTTCTTGTAAAGTGTCTTAATTGTCACATTGTAATCAGAGAGAGAGAGAGAGAGGCTTAGGGTGGTGGTAACAGATGTTAGAAGTCGAAGTCTGTGTGCGTTGAACGATAGAAAGCGTTTTGGTAGCAGGGTATTTTTCTGCTACTTGAGTTAATTGATAACACTTGACAAAAAGGAAAGAAAATTAGAGGCAAAGTTTCATCTTATCGTCACTTAGACATGCCTACTATGATGGAGGTCAAAAAAACGGTAAATTAAAGAAGTACACATATAATCAATCGGGTGTAGTTATACAGGAACGTTCAAATTAATTTTGTCGAAGAGATCCAAACCATTTGAACGTTGCTGTCAGCAATAATGAACGATAAATCTGACATCATAGTTTCTTTAATACGTGAAATCTTGTTTTTTAACAGAAAAGAACCAAGTTAGAATATGTCGAGTACAAAATGTTTACTCTCAGATATGTAGAAACACGGTCTTAACTTTGAGCGCATTTTTCTTTATTTTTTCCCAGTGTGGGTTTTTTCCTTCGTGCATGATTACGTATAAGTATGGCCAAAAATAGCAGATACTAACATTTTGTTCGTATACATATTTAGTTGATCTTTCTCCATTATCTTCATCATTATATACCTATACTCTTAATACTACGTTTCGAAGAGTTCTTCTCTCGTCTTCAGGTATAGTCTGTAAGAAGAGGAGCTGTCTCGAAACGTAATAAAAGTAGGAGTATAGATATATAATAATAAAGACAATAAATATGTATACCGATAGTCAGCAATCCTTCTCGCTAACCTTCCATCAACAACTAATGTTTTAGTTGAATAATTAACTAGTGTACTTATTTTGCAAAGTGCCTTATGAAATAGTTCGCTTGACGAAATTCGATTTATCCAGATTTTTTTTTTCAAGGTCAGAAGAAATAGTTATGTTGTTAGGGAAGTCCTAATATTCTAAACCCTAATAAGAACTGAAAGCAAGTGAGGCCGAGCCCATCATGGGAATGTGTATATGCTACCGCTAGGCTTAAGCAGCGAGCATCCTATTTGGATTAGCAGTGTTTTGTTGGAAAAATTGCTGAGAAACCTTTCCAACGACACCTCAACCATCTTCTTTGTCCTAATAGTTCCTAAGTTACAGATTACCTCATATCTTCAGCCACGCCCTTGCGATTTATAGGGTCTTTGAACTAGCCTCGCCGAAACGATGCCTCAACCATCTTCCTAGCCCTAGTAGTTCGTGAGTTGAAAGTTGTTAACAGACGGACGGCGGTTGTATAATGCTACAGAACACTTGTTGCTGAAGCCTAAAAACAAACTTATTGTGGCGCTACAGGTCGAATTGGGCCTTGCTGTTGATTCAACAGTGAAATGTCTATAACTTCTACCGGGAAACGAACCCGGATCCGCTTGCACCGAAGATTAGAGTATTAACCAGTCCGCTTGCAGAAGCTTAAACCTTAGTAGGAGTCATCATCATTACTCGAATCTAACGCACCAAATACAAAAATAAATCTATATGCCTCGCTATGATGGTGGGGATGTCAAACTGCACATGGAATAATGTTCGTTTGCTGAGCGAAATTCTACAAGACAAAGAAAAATTCATTGTATTTTAAAATTTTACGTTAACGAGGAATTGACGTATAAAGTATTGCAAAAATGTGCAGTCATTTTTGTTAGATTTTATGCATTTCAAAACTAAATTCTCACAAATCTCATTGGTAGCAAATCAGTTACTAATTGATATTTTATTTGAAAATTTAGCATTTTTTAGCTGTTTTATTTCGTAATTTGTTTTCCTCACTCAAGTACATTTCGCATCAGTTTGACGCATGTATTTGTAAGTTCCTTTGTGAAATTTTTGGCGTGGAATATTTGTTCAGCTGAGGCACGAGAAATGATCCCGTATACGCAGAAGTAGGTCGTGGCTGTGGTGATCTAATGGCAAAATACTGGGGCCAGCAATGAGAGATTCGGGTTCAATATCCGGTCACTGCAGCGATCAAATTTTCCGTGTATTTTTCAGTAGTTACCGTTACACAAGGTTCGTATGGAAGTGATATTAACATAAGGTTTTGTTTCATTCAGCTTTCAACCTAGAAGATCGACCTGAGCCTGAGATGCCTAAAAGCCATAAATAGATATCCAGACGATATGACTAGATTCGTTTCTATTGCTTAGTTTTAACCTTAACGTGTGATTAGATCTTAACGCAGTCCGTAATAGATAATTGAGAATGAAAGTGGCCGGTTTTATCGACGATGTTGTGTATCGATTGAAGCGATTTAGGAGATATTATAGTTCATGGTAGCTGACTGAGTATTAAAATAGCGAGAATTAGCTGAAATAGCATCACTGGTGTTCCTTCGAAAGTAATGTTTTCTTTCCTTGATTTAGTTTTCTGTTAGCTGGATTTAGGAGATAGAAAAATCTTACGTATCATAGACATTAATATATGTTAACGCACTCCTAAAATAATGTACAAAGTTAGTATTTTGGAAGATATGTATTTATGTTGTATCTTGTTTTCTGTTTTTTTAAAAATAGGAAGTTGAAATCAATAAAAAGCGACCAACATTTATTAAAGCCAAGGAACGAGTGACGCATATGCAAAAGAAGCTGGAGTCTGCTAAGAAGTCGTTAACGCAAGCCAAGAAGGCCCATTCAGCTCACATGGATGATATACATGAACTTGAAAAGGAGTTGGAAGAAGTGGAAAAGAAAAGGATGGAATATGAAGAAGTAGTAGCCGGCGAATCTCAAAGTCAAGGAAGAGATGTGCAGCTTGAAGATGCTCAGGTAGGTTATTTTCTTTTTTAGGTTGAAACCTAATAGCGGTAAGGCCTACAACTTAAGTATACTGTTTATTTAATTTTGTAGTAATTTGCTACTTTCTAAGTATTGCAATTAAAACACGATAAAAAGTAAGTGATTATGTGAAAATGCACAACGTTTGTTCAAAATGTAAACATTCTCTCAGCAATAATGCCGTATATTCTTGGGAAATTTATTATTTTCGTGTTGTACACGCGTGTTGTGACAATTCTTAACGTAAGCGGTTGCATGTCTACAACGGTCTTGTAACGATACTACGTGAAAGATGGTCCCGTATGGAAAGTCGCTTCGTGGTTCAGTTTTTCTGGCCTCATCACGTATCTCTCATAAAAATTCATAGGCAGTTAACAGATAAGTTATCTTACACGGGAAAGAACGTTCTTCGAATGAAGAACCTATATTAATGAAGAGCAGACCAGTCACTACAACAAATGCCGTCAGCTAAGTATACACTGAAGAATTGTACGACAACGAACAATACGAGAAAGTGTCATGGAATTAGACATTTCATTCAAAATTGCCTACCACATCCTGGCTTACTCAGTGTTACAAGTTATACGAGAATTGAAAGGACCAACAAGTATGAGTGATGGTCTATGAAGAGAAACACAGAGAAATATGTCTGTTTAAAATACGTGAACGTACAATAACTTACAACTGCTTGAATTACACTAAACTGTTTATCACATATTTTATCAAAAGTTATATCGTGTGGAAAGGTACTTAACCCACAGCGTACGACTTCGCAAAAACCTTTATTATCTATATTCAGTATTCTTCCTTTAAATCGTAAAGATTAATTTTGTTCTAAACAAATGTTGTTTCTATATTACATAACACACATGAAATGTAAAAGGGTGCTTATTTCACGACTCGTTAAAAAAAAAATCAATTTATTCGTTTACTGTAATTTCCAGTTTGATTTTCAATTTCATTTCCTTGCTTTGAGCTAGCAAGAGACAAAGAATCAGTTAGCGTATTTTCTGAGAACGACTGAACAGGTAGTTAGAATAAAATCTCACTCAGGTGAAAATGGACATCCTCAAACTTTTCTAAGTGTTTCCTATGGGTAAGTGGTAACGCTCGCTGCTTTGCAATTAAGAAGTTTTTCTGTGTTCGACTCCCGGGAAAGACACAAGTGGTTCGAACCCCACGTTAAACTATAGGTCCTGTCCTTAAGACGATCTTCATCCGGTAGAAGGCAATGGCAAACCACCATCGGTTCACCTTGCCGATGGACCTTTTGGTCAGGACACCTGCCTTCGAGCAGAACGCCTATCTTAATCATCAAACTATTCTCAAGCAAAAAGACACCAATAGTACTTGTCAATCCTGGAGAATAACTGTTTTTCGTATAAAGAATTATTTTAGTGAAAATTTCGGTCAATAAACAAAGAGGATAGTAAACGAGAGGATACATACACACCACCTATTGTTATGCACATTTAACACATTGCTCTTTTCTCTTCCTCCCTTTCTAGAAATGTATTGTAGATCAAACAACAGTTACAACCCAACTTTCTGGTCATGAAATGAACACTTTTTGTTCTAGTTGTTGCATTAGACATTTTCACGTCAGTGACAGTAATAAATGAATAGCTAGTTGACGGAAGGTACGCGTTCATTCTTTTAAACCGTATTTTGTATTTATTTTTATTTTTTTTGAAGGAAATCTTTTACTAGCGCGACAGTTGATTTATATAAATGTCGATTTAAATCAGGTAATGTAAATTTAAGAAAATCTTTGATTTAAATCAGAATTAAAAACAAAACAAATAAAGTGCGTTATTTCTACGCGTGCTGTGTAACGATTAGTATGTAAACTCTAAATCTCACCTCGTAGTCCTTATTAACCTCAGGCTGGCCGAGAGGTTAGCGCGCTCGTTTTTTGTGCGCGTAATCACGAGTTCAGTTCCACCAGAGTCCATTGAACGAAGTGGTTGGGAGTCCACCGTACCAAAAACTATGGATTCCCTCCTTAGAAGCTCACCAGCTTGGTCAGGACGTTAATAACAATTCAGTCAAGCATTATTATGTGGCGATAGGCTCTCAGTGATACAAATCCAAACCAAAATGTCTGTTTCTGAAGAAAATGATTATCCAAGAATGATTAAAGTGGTGGACATAAAGTGCATTAAAGAAAGAAAGAAAAACATTCACATTTTGCATTGCAGCACTCTGAATTGTCGAAATTTCATATCTGGACGTAAAGTTTACTGTATATAATATATATATATATATATATATGAGCTCCTGCGTAGCCTAGTCGGTAGCGCGCTCGACTTCAGTGCGAGCGGTCCCGGGTTCGATTCCCGGTGGGGGCTCAAAATTTTCGGTGTTGACCCAGCATCGTGAGGACAATTGGGGAGCTGCTGTGAATAAAAGACAGTGGCGATCACAGTGAGAGCTTCGGCTCTCCTCTCCCAACCCGTCTGGTCAGCGTGGGAGCAGGAGACCAACTCCTCCCTTCGGGGAGAGGCCTCATCCACTAGTGGACTGAATATGGCTGTGATTTATTATTATTATATATATATATATATGAAATATTAAATTTTCCAGTGTCTTCCTATAATTTTTCTTTGGAATACATTCACAGTAGATTAACGATAGATAAGGCAGCTTAGTACTTCTCTCGTAAAGTTTTTACATTTTTATTGAAATTAACAGAAAAATTGTCATCCTCTGTGACCAGGACTAGAACTGTGTTCCTCATGATGATGGTGTAATGGACAACATAACCAACCAGTAACTGGGAGATCCGGGTTCGAGATCCGGTTACGGCGGCCGTCAGTTTGTCTATGTTAATTTCAACGTTTACCATACACAAGGTTCTGTTGTGAAAAGTTAACATCATCTGTTTATACATTGAGTTTGCTTTTCGCATCTTAGCAGAGTAAATTTTCTTGAAGAACAATAATGTCTTTTAAAAGTTAATGGTTTTCCATTCTCCTTTTGTATAGGTTCAAGAATATCATCACCTGAAGGAAGAAGCTGGTAAACAATCGGCACGATATCTACAGGAGCTGGATTCAGTTAATCGAGAACAGAAATCTGATCAAGATCGTCTGGACAACGAAGCTAGAAAGAAATCGGAAGTAGAAAATCGGCTGCGTCAGAAGGGACACGAATTGGAAGAAGCTCAGAAAAGGATTGAGAAACTTGCGGAACATATAAGGTAGGGAGATCTAATAAGAATTACATATAAAGGCTTCAGTTTTAGACTTATTCAAAGAACAAGATTTAAACAAGTTGTCTTGAGATAAATTTATTTCTTGAGAAAACATTTCGAGAACTGTTTTCATTATGTGATCGGCGTTCATTAAGACAAACTAGAATGTTCAGAGATAACGGATGCTCATGACTTGTAATAATCCGATTCAGTAGTGCTAAAAACAATCCCATTTGCCGTTACGAACAGTGTATAAGTTCATGCATACGGTTTATTTGAGACCTTCTTCCGTGTTCACGTTAGGAGGGTATTATTCTGTTTCACTAGTCTTATAGGGATGTTCAAAGGCGTTAATAAAATTTGTATTTTGCGAGTTAGAAGAACTGAGAGTAATTATTGAGACTTTCGCCAGTGGCTTTCTGTATATTAACATGTTACATGACCCCATTCCCATTTAAGATAAAATAAAATGAATTGTATGGGCGGTAACAGCACTATGGCTTACGCCCGTCCCGATCTCATTTAAGAATTTTAGACAGGGTTGCCACAAACCTGAAAAGTCAGAGAAAATTGTAGTCCCACTTCGATAAAGAACTACAAATGAGTTACTTCGTGGTGCTTTTATGTGGGTCAGGGGAAATTTGTTCCATAGTGTCACGTAAATTAGGGAAATTGTCCTCAAATTCTGTGGGTAGGCATTGGTTGTAAAGTCTACAGATGCATTAAAATTAATTTTTATCGAGATTTTTTTTTATAGACAAGATGTAGTTTCTGTCCTGAGCTGGTGATCATTTCTTGTACAGTTTTCATTTAAATGTGTCCATATAGTTACTGAAATTTAAATTATAAGTATGTTTTAATGTTTGAAATATTATTTGTATTGTATTTTGAAGCACCACCTAACAATTTTGTAATTATTCACGATATTTGAAGTTCGACGGAACTATTTACTGTTGTAAGCATTGTACTTTTCTCTGCTAGTACATTGAGACACTGTTATTCCTATTAAACGAGCAAAAAGAAAGTAAACCAAGTGTTAGTGTCTAATACTTGATGGATGTAATGCTGTTTTGTTGGTAACATAGCTTTATGTGAGAAAGTGTATAATCAGTCCTATTTTATGGATGTGTATTGAAAAGCATATGAAGATAAAGATAATGTTGCGCAGCGAAGGGAATTATTGAGGTCCACGATTATAAAAGAAATTTTATTGTGTTACCAATACCGAAATGCAGGTAGTCAGGAAAAAAATTCCGCAAAAGGTCGTGGAAAATCGGAGAATTCGGCCTCCCTTATTCTGTAGCAACCCTGTTAAAAGCAAGATTTAAGATGGTTGCCGTTAGTTCTGCTCTCCAAACAGGTGGCGTTTGTTACTCATTACCCGATAATATGTAATTTCAGGGTGACCGAGAGGATAGCGCACTCGCTTTCTGTGTGTGGTCACGGGTTCAGTTCCCACCATCCAGTGAAGGCAGTGGTTCGGAGCACACTGTTAAAAAAAGGTCTCGTCCTTAGAAGCTCACCAGCTCGTATGAATTTTGTTTCCATTCCTTAAACTATTTCTAAAGAGAGGAGGGAGTCTTGGGGTCTTCTGCGTCAGCCTATACATTTTAGTCTAGGTTTTCTTAAAAGTTGTTTTTTTCTGTTATATAACCTTAAAATATTTCTGTTTTTTCTTAATTTCAGAACGAGTGAGCAAGCTCTTGAAGAGCAAAAGCGAATGAGACAGGAGTTGGAATCCGATGTTGGTTCGTCCAAGGAGCGTGTGCAGGAACTTCAAACCCAGTTGGAAAGCATTGTAGAACAGCTGGGTGATGCGCGAGTTGATAAACATGAAGATTCACGTCGAAAGAAGAAACAGGAAATAGTTGAAAATTTTAAGAGACTATTCCCTGGAGTAGTAAGTAGATTTTGTTTCTTCAGTTTCTTATTCGATTTTTATATGAACTTTTTAAGCGCGCAGTTTGAGGATGTGAGTGAAATTTACAGTGGGATTAATTTCTATCAGTGTGTTTTGTTGGATTCCTAATGGCAACCCCTTTATCAAGAACTCCCTTATACACCAAGGCTGTCTTGATATCTTTGTATGTATTTCTTTCCTGGTGTTTCTCAGTAGTAGATTCCACCAGTAACAAATTATAACATAGTTCTTCATTTTCCACCGAATTTGAATGCAGCTACTTGCTTTTTTGAGTTCGAATGGAGCTGAGAAAATATTAGCAGCATTAATTATGACACCTTAGCAAGGATGTGCTGGGAAATGCAGAGTAAGAATATGTGGTCATCACCACTTAATTATGCAATTCTTCGTATGTATCGAGTCAACGGATCTGGTAGCGGATTCTAATTCTACTTACGTCTCCATTCTGACTGAGATGGTTCGTGGTTTCTCCTCATCCCTGCCAGGTAAATGCCGGATGGTACCAAGAATCAAGCCTAGGACCTGTATGCATAAACCTTATTTGTTACATTACAGTTGTTTGATGAAAGATACTATTAAAGATTAGAGCCGATAGCTTTTAATGCAGACTAAACACCAGCACCATCTGTTGGAGAACCAAAAATTATTTCCGGATAATTATATAAAAGACGTAGACGGACGCTCGTGAAGATATTTCCAGAATGCAGCCCCAGAAATATGATAGTATAGTTCCTATTAAATGTAGTGGCTAAGGCGATGTGTTGGCCGCTACCTTCTCCATCCCTTTCTCCGAAGAGTGCATGGCAAGGGACATCACTCAGATTATGACAGCCTTAGGCCTTAGCTGCCACTACAACACATTACAATTTAAAAATGCCTTTACTCGTTCTTCGAATATAATTCAAATTAGATTGTAAAGTAATAATGCAAATTAGACTTCATTCTTTCCGCCGCCATTTTGACTCCCAAGTGGCTAATGCATGAAAGTGTCCCTGACTGTTATAGCGTTACGTCTCTGCCTATACTTTTTGATTTATTTTTTAATGTAAAATGTAGAATTTATAGAAGGAAATGCGCTGTTTTCTCTTCTAAGCGCGAACGAGAAAAATATGTTTCTCTTTATACCTCCTTTCTAAGTTGTAAATTTAAATGAAAACAACCCATAAATGACGGTAGTCCTGATATTGGCTATCTGGCTGCACAGCGGCTAATAATACTTCTTTCCTGACTAACAAAGTCCATAGCGCTTTTGCCGTTGGTGTAGTGAAGCATTACTCTGTTAACCAGGATAAAAGTACGGTCTCTCTAGTATGCGTTGAACATGACTTTGAGATTGAAAATAATTTATTACTCGAGGTAGATCCGCCGCCGTACACTGGCCTTAAATGAGCGTTACGCTGCCGCCACTAAAATTTCGATTGGATGTTTATCATTCCCTACTTCAGTGCCACGCTGTGCAGCAACAGAAAACCTACTGATAGACCGGGGATCACAGCTTTCGTGCAATATTTATCAGATTCACTGTAAGATGTTAAATCCAAAGAATTTCTGAAACTCTTTGTCGATTTTGTATATGGGTAGCAGTTGTAAAGTTAAATTTTTGTTATCTTGTATTATAAAAATTGATACTAACAAGTATTGTTAGATTATGTTCGAAACTGCTGTAAATTAATATATACCTTTTTTTTTTTTTTTTTTTTTTTTTCCTCACAGTACGACAGGATGATTAATATGTGTCAACCGATTCACAAACGTTACAATGTTGCTATCACAAAAGTTTTGGGAAAATACATGGAAGCTATTGTGGTTGATACAGAGAAGACAGCTCGTCAGTGCATTCAGTATTTGAAAGAACAGATGCTTGAACCAGAAACTTTCTTGCCTCTTGACTACATTCAAGCTAAACCCTTAAAGGAAAGACTGAGGTGAGTGAACCACTCCCATTTGTACGCCTTCTTCAAACTCCAAATGTCAGTCTTACTGTGTTTTTTCGTAGGACACAGCAGTCCTGTAACCTTAATGTTACTCATATATTAGCTCCATCTGAGTTCCATATGTCATTATAGACCAAGCGGCCGTAGCTCAGTTGGTAAAGCGTTAGCTTTGCATTTGGGAGTTCCTGGGTTCGATTCCAGCGACGGACAATGCTGACAGGGTTTCCCTAAGTCACACCAGGCAAATACCGAGGTGGTACCTTTAACTTAGGCTCTGGGCGTCTCCTTCCTGCATCCTTTCTCTTACCCTCTCTCGGCCTGAGCCATAGATGCCTGAAGCGCATAAATTAATCCAATTCGATATGTCATTATAGGTCCGAACTATGTTCCACATAGCTTCAAGTGGCAAACCATTCGACAGAATGTCACTCCTTTACGGACTCAACTATTTTAATTATCATCAGTGAAGTATTCTACTTCTCCAATAGCCTCCTAATACAGAATGTTCGCAGGTCATGAAAATCATAACAAAGTGAGGTAAACGCACCAGTAATGGACATTTTAAGGACACTTTTCACAGTTACAATGTTTTACTCAAATACATCTCAAATGTATTGATCAAATGAGAATATTACACGTTCTCTATTCCTTATTGTAGTGATTTCTACCCATTACTTTCATTAACATACACCATTTGAGAGTAAATCACAGGTTTTATCTAACGTTATTTTTGTATCAGTGATGGACACGGAGAAACCTGGATGTTTCAGTAATGGACATACTGCTTAACTCAAAATAATTTAAATGATCATTGCTGATGTTTCAAGTATGAGTACTAAACAAGATTATAATTATGTTTAATATTGTCCTTTGATTATCTGATTGTTTCATGCAATTACACTCAGTGATAATTCCGAAGGTCCTAGGTTCGAAAACAGCGGTCGACCATCCTTACTGAGGTTTTAACAAGTTTTTTCTCAGTAGTACCAGGCAAATGCCCTGATGGCACCTTCAAAAACCTGCCCAACTTTTTGCCGCTTCCTTTCCTCTGCCTTATCCTGGCCTGAGCCATAGATTCTTTGTCGCCATAGAAATGCAAATTCTAAGTTATAATGAATAGTGTCCCATACTAAAACATATAATTTCATTAATGCGCATCCCCGCGTCCGTTATTAGAAAAAATAGGACCAAAAAATCTTGTGCAGTGAAGAGTTATAATCATTCCCTAACCAAATGAAACCAATGACGAGCGAATAATTTTCAGTGGAATCATAACATACTATATTAAATTTTAGCACGTAAATGGAATTATTCTCGCCCTTAAGAAAAATCTCATCTTAAAACTTTCTTCTTCAAATGTCCGTTACTGGTGCGTTTACCTTAATGAAATTGAGTAATTGATGATGAAAGTGAAGAAATATCATACAATTGAGTATCAGGTGATGAATTCAGTCAGGTACACCGTGTAATTTTTAGCTATTTCCAATGTTACTACATATCTGCCGTTTCCGTAAATATGCGGAAAAATATTCTCATACATTCGAAGCGTGTTCGACATTTTAAACTTGGAAATGTTACAGCACAATGTTTAAGAAATGAAGAATACGGGGAAAGAAGCTGGGCTGTGCGTTAAAGAACAATATTTTCTATTCGTAACAAGTGCTACACAATGACAGCTAACTTTTAGGACAGGTACAATCCCGAGTTCCCTAACATGAATGTGACTTCTGTCTATTCTGTAGACACCCTATAAGACATCCGGTGCAGCCCTTCACTCCTGTAAATATAAAATGTTTTCGAACAAGAGCTACAGCTTGATATAGACTAATATCACCCATAATTTCGGTCATAGCCCCCATGATTTGGAAACCCTAGCCATCCCATCAGTAATAATCGGACGGTAACAGCAGGTCCTTGAAAGCAAGTTAAGCCGTCTCCATTGACGTCCTACCGAAAGCGACAAAAGCCTTCAAGGTACATCTATGAACAAAAGTTTTGTTGCATGTCTATAATTGAATTTTCTTACTTCAAAAATAAATATTTTGAAATATCGTATACATTTATTGACGTACAGGCATATGCACAATCACATGACGCACTTTTGAGCAAAATATTTTCCCGATATGTCTCTAAACGAGGGTGATATTTGCGAAAATATGCCCAAAATTTGTATCAGGCTGAATAGTTCCCTCGTTTTATGGCGGAGAGTGATACTTTTATAATACAGTGGGTACTAGTAAACGTGATTTTAATTTTCGTCAATAGATGTCACACGCGGGAGAGACATCTTTGCGAATTCGGAAAGTATCCTTTAAAGACATGCGATAATACTTTTGTCTGTACCTGTACTTCAGTTCCTCATAATTCATCGCGATCTTGCACTTTTTTTTGGCATAGCATATGATTTATCTTCCTTAATACTATCATGGACTTGTACCTCTTCTTTTTCCTCTTTTTTCTTCAATCCACCCCATCCTTTAGTTTACGTTCTGTGTTACCAATATCCTAGCCAGTTTTTTTATTCTCTATTGTATCCAGTGTTATTTCTGTCTCGTGCATTCTCTTCTACACTTTCTCATTCTGGGTGTCCAGGTGCTTTTCCTGTCCCAACTCCACATTTCGAATGCTTCCTGTTTTCTTTTGTCACTCTTTCGAAGAGTCTACGTTCCCACTGCACATACTTGATACAAAACATTTATTACTCAATTCGTTGTTCATAAGTCCACCGAAAAGATACTTCAAGATTTTGCATGCTCAGTTCTGTGCAATTTCCTCCCCTTGTTGGAATTTTCAATGTTTTAGCTGTTTCCACAAATTTTGGAACCTTAATATCCTAGCACTGCTCACTAAAGTTAGGTTGCACAGGGAGATCAGAATAATACTCATTTGTTTACGTCAATTTGTTCTTGTTTTAACTCATTCATTTTGTTTCTTTTTGCAGAAACATAAAGGATCCGAGGAATGTGAAACTCCTGTATGATGTCCTTCAGTACGATCCTCCTGATATTAAACGAGCTGTTTTGTTCGCTACAAACAATGCTTTAGTATGTGAAACGCCTGAAGATGCAATGAAAGTGGCGTACGAAATGGAGGATGGACATAGATACGATGTGAGTAGACAGATGAGCAACAAAAACAGTTTTTGCCTGATGACAGTTATAAACAT
>JAGDQP010004879.1:0-25325 GCA_022664845.1 Lepisma saccharinum | reverse complement strand
TTCGTATGGAGAATATCAATGTTGTCAAATTTAGGTTAGTGAAAATTTTGTATTTCTGGGCTTTACTTCTTTTAATGCTACAGCCCGTCCTTACCTTTAACCTAGTCGTACAACCGTAAGAGAAGGAAAGAGAAAAAGGTCTGGGTTTAGGGGCCATCCCAACATTTGCTTGGTAAAACAGGAAAACTGGGGAAAACCTCAATCAGGATGGCCAGCAGCCTCTGCATTGAAACTTGCGTGTCTCCAGTCTCGATCCGAAATTGGTGACCGTTATCACTGGACCACGGGAACTGGGTATATCATGTGTTTACAAGCACAAAATCGTTCTTGAGTTAGAGAATTGTTTGTGGGAAAAGAATACATTGGTTTCAGTAAAGTTTTTTTCATTACTAATATTGTTTCATGTAATGTGTTGTGTAAAGAAAATGCAATGTAAGTTTACTTTTGGGCCTAAGTAGAATTAACGACATAAGTAACTGTCATGATTACAGGATCCTTATTGATTATACTGGATTGTCAGAAAATCATAAAGATCTTGACGAGCATGATGAAGTGAAGAAGGTTGGCGATCGGCTGAATCGACAAATAAATGAACTTCAGAACACTATTCAGAAGATTCAGGCACCTAACATGAGAGTAAGTATTAATTTTTCTTCTAAATGTGTTGCGTGTTTTCTAAGTCTCTAGACAACTCAATACATTGAGATTTGGTAGTCTACACATTAATTTAATTCATGCAGGCTATATAGTGACACTTTCGATTATTGAAGTTAATCCAGTAACTTGGGGTAATTACACATGTTAATAGTACTCGTACACATGCTTTCATACAAAGAAAGTTCAGGTACATGGTTCTGTCGATCAGATCAATATCTAGAGTGTGTAATTCGCCTTCCGTATAATAGAAACAAACAAAATTTTCTTGTATTCGACTGAAAAAAAAAATGTACTGTTCCTATAAGTTCAAATTTTCATATTTCCTTTTGTAGACCTCGTTTAAAAAAGGAAAAAATACTTACGAACTACTTTTCGGTCTCAAACCTGTGACCATCTTCAGGTGTAACTTTTTTAATTTATTTTTTAATATGTATGTATTTATTTATTTTAAATAAGTACTGTTCAAAGAAGTGTTATATACAGTATTTTATTAAAGTGTATGTTGTTGTGATATAACTTACATGTTGGAAATTTCGTATTTAACTGTTTTTTAGATGTGGCCAGATCATGTGTTTGGATTTAAACTCCGTTAAAAAATTGGATTTGGCCAAGTTTCTTTTTGAAACTAATTTTTTTCTTTATTCTAAAATATACTTCTGATATTGATTAAAATTCATATGTATAAAGTATGTTCGTGTCAGATTTTTTTGTGTGGGGGACATCACGCGGGGTCAAGAAAGTGTTTGCCGCATGATGTGCCTGCCCTACATTCACTAATTTAGATAGAGCGTGGATTTTCTAAGATTTTTCCTCTGTCACACCAGATAAAAATGTCGGAATGGTACCTTCAACTTAGGTCCTGCCGATTCCATCTCGTATTCTTTCGACTTTCCTGACCGAGTTAATATTTGGTTGTTAAATGAAATATATCATCATATTTTTATAAAAAAAGGAATCAGATATTTTTAATTAAGGAGGAGTTGTGTAGTTTGTTACATAGATATGCAGGTATTTTGGTCAGATTTTTTACATTATCACATACATTATTTGGTACAGGGTTCCCACTCACCTGAAAAACCTGGAATAGTCAGGGACTCCAGCTTAACACTAAAAAGTCCTGCAAAAGTCAGGGAATTTGATAGCTTATTTATTGTTTGAAGTTCATTTAGCTACAGCAGGCATTTAATGTTAGATCGTTTTTGAAATTACTTAGAGGCTAATGTGCCAACCATGAAGCAATTTAAGAAAAGAATACAGTGGAATATTTTGATGTATTTTTATTTTTCCATGGATTTATGATATATATACAAAATGGGGACCTGGAAAAGTCAGGGAATTTGATCTTGGCAAATGAGTGGTAGCAAAATCAGGTTTTTTCTTCATGTTGTACATTGTATTGCAGAAAAGCGCAGAGTAGAGGGTTGAAAGTGAAATGTTCGTGTTTGTGCGTGAATCTATCCTTCCATCAATTCTAGTAACTAACCCAATTTCCGACGGGAAATATAGCAAACAGGTACACGCTTTAGATTCGAGTAAATATTGTAGGTTTTTTAAATAATAACAAATTTTTCTTCCTAGAAGTTTCTATTTTTATAAAAACAAAATGTAGGTATAATGTCAAGTATAGGAAGCAAAGTTGAGCTCATAAATGAGAAACCGAGAGGAAATACGTTATGTAAGACCTCTGATCATAACCTTTCTTTACAGGCCATGCAAAAACTGGATCTAGCGAGAGAGAAACTTCAGGAAACGAATGAAGAATTTGATAATGCTCGACGACGAGCGAAAAAAGCGAAGATGGCTTTCGAAAAAGTCAAGAAGGAGAGATACGATAAATTCATGGACTGTTTTGAACATGTTGCGAACGAAATCGACAACATTTATAAGGTAAACTTACTTACTTACTTTTTTTTTTTTTTTTCTACCAAATCCTAAATTCTTTTATCATGATTCGAAAGTGGTATAATTCGGAATATTATTTAATTTGTTTATAGTTCAGAATGTTTTGTTTTCTTGTGCTGCGTCTACTCAGGATATAATTCCCTTGCCCTGATGAAATAAGGAGTCTATACACATGGGTTTAAGACAATTTTCATATTCCTTTCTGGAATCGAGATCGTAGTCAAGGTAGCCAACCGGATTTTTTTTTTTTCTTCTGGTAAATATTGTTTCTTGCCAATATCTACAGTTTCCTTAATGGTGTTGCCTTGGACAGTATAAGATATTAATTAATTCAGTTTAATTATAACCTTGTAAAGTTAGTGGTTAGCGTGTTGACGCATTAAATGTAAGAAATAATACTTCTAATCTGGCGGCTTTTCACTTTTTCTATTAAACTGTTAGTTCTGAAAATATCGATAAAATTCTTTAAATGGCCTTGTAAGCAGGCATGTAGTCACATGTCGAAAATCAATCTAGGTACTTCGAATTGAGTAGGAGGATACCTTCTAGCCAGTTCAAATGCAACTACTGGATGTGGTATGTATTCCACAAGTGGACTGTAGACCTGGAGAGATGTTGAACCATACTGTCTCGATAGCCGCCGTCAGCTCTCTAGTAAGGTGCAGGATGTTCGGTGCGAGTGGACCATGTCCTGTAAGTGCTCTGTTTAGTTCATGACCACATCATTCATCGAAATTGTCATAATACTCAAGCCATTTCTGGGTAGCTTGGACTGATGGCATGGTCTGCTTCAACATCCCATTGTTGTGAGTGTACATGAATGGCTGCAAATGGTCACCAAGCACTGCACCGTAGCGGTCACAGGTTAATAGTGCGTTTAGAGGAACCCAATCTATACTACGTGAACACACCCCGCACCAGTATTGAACCACCACGAACCGGCACAATGCCTTGTTAACAAATGTTGTCCTTGGTGTTGTTGGGTCTGCGCCACACCCGAATCCTAACTCAACAGGCATCATGACTCACCGAACCACGCTATACCTAACCTTACCATAAATACTGTCACAACATTGGAAGAAAACTGACACAAAATGCTGAGAGAATATAATATCATAATAATATGAGTTACATGCAGTTATGAAGAAACGAAATCACAGATGATTATTCAAAATCACCGCCTTTAGCATGCAGACAGTCCTTAAGTCTTTGTGGTCATACGTCAATCGCATTACGCAGCACATTGACTGGGAACTTTGCAACTGCCTTCACAAGAGACCGCTTGAAAGTTTCAATATTGAGATTCTTCTTGCAAGCTATTTCCTGAAGGTTCCAGTTTTCTGAAGTTGTCTAGAGGTTCGCCAAGCGAATGCCGGGATGGCACCTTGGTTAAGGTCTTACCCGCTACCATCCCGTGAAATTTTCACCTTGCGATGTTACCCCTAGACTTTTGATGGGCTTAGGCCATAGCTGCTATGTCTGCCAGTTGATGTATACTAAATAAAAATAATAAAGGCGATGAGAAATAGCTTCAGTCGATTCATATCGCAGTCTGATGTGCTCGTTTAAAAATGACATTGATCTTATTTTATACCGCATTTGTGTTAATTTATACGTATAAACTAATTTAGGTGTTACATGAGGAAGGAAGATGGTTGAAGGTAGTGTAAGGACTGTCTTTACGTATTTTTATTCATATTGTTTCTTTCCAATGTTGTGTTTTTTTTGTTTTGTTTTTTTCATTCAAATAATTCTTGAGTAATTATAAATATAATATTTTTTCAATATTGTTCATCTGTAGTCACTAGCGAAAAACCAATCTGCACAAGCGTTCTTAGGACCAGAGAATCCCGAGGAGCCGTATTTGGATGGAATTAACTATAATTGTGTAGCACCTGGAAAGCGATTTCAGCCGATGTCCAATTTGTCTGGTGGAGAAAAGACAGTTGCTGCTCTTGCATTGTTATTTGCTATTCATAGGTGAGAAAATGTTTTACCAGTTCGGCCTATTCTTTGCTAGTGGACATACTCAAATCTGGAAGATTTTGTTTAGTGTTGTGGTTTCTCTTTAAGTGTGAACAAAAACCAGCCGTAGGCGAGCTGAGTGACACAGTGAAGCAGATTCGTGATTTGAAGAGAGAACCAATAGGAAACTAGAGTAGAGGAAACTCTTGAAATGGTTATGAACTTTCATCTCTGAAAATTTGAACTCTCTAGGCCTGAATTTGAATTCGTGCACGCAAAAATAAATTAGAGACATACGGATGTAGTGCTGCCATCTAGTTTTAGAGATCGTTGCTTTGCACCTACCTACCTTAAGATGCTGTAAAGCTCATAGATTTGACTTTTTAATATTTTGTGCGAAATTTCCTCCGCTTTAGGTATCAGTAAAGTTATAAATGTATTTCCCTGCCATTGTGACATAACTGCCGTGAATGCACCTTATTTTCTTAATCAGATATGATACTTACATGTAGTTCCGGTGTATATTTTTTTTAAATTTGAATTTATTTTATAAAAGTTTTGGTATGAGCGCAAGTTGTGGGAAAGAATCCATGTCTGTGATCATCGATTGTACTTTGAACATGATGATCAAATTTTATCCCTGATTTCACCGTTTAAAAAATTGCGTCGTGAACCACAATCCTTGAATCTTCCAGATTTGTTTTAGTGATTTTGTTTTACTTTTTATAATCTTGTGTAAACATGTCTTTAATTTTTCTTTTTCTCGAATCTTCTCCAGAAATTAAATGCAGCCCCTTCCGCTTGTGCTCTGCTAACAATCCAAAATCCTGAAGAACCATTCACCGGCGAACTTCACTATTGTTGCATAGCCCCTGGTAAACCTTGCCTACCCATGCATTCCCTTTCAGGAGGAGAAAAAGTAATATCTGCTTTATCTTTATGTTTTGCCATACAGAGGTAACAGGTTACTTTTTCACACCTTTTCTTCCAAATCCTGTGATGTCACCCACCTGTACTAACCAACACGTTGATTCAGTATGGATACTAATGAAGCACTTTTTTTTTTTTATCCTATTATGGTATCTCTTTCCTTCGTGGAGTTAATACTGACGAACTTTCGAGTTCGCGTCGAATCCATTGTCAAAGGATTAAAGCAAGATTTTGGCATTAATAACAAGTATGTTACGCCTTCCTTGAACAATATAATAGCACAGCTTGTAGTTCTGATTATGGATGCAGCCCTTGTAGTCGGGCAAACTAGAGTCTTTTTTTGACTCCTATCATCCTCGCTGTTGTTTTCCTGTTCCACCAGGCGAATACCGGGAGATTACAGTCTCTAGACACCACGTTCCATTTTTTTTCTCCCCTTCGAAAAATATGCTTGCTGACGAATGATATTTGTCAGATTTGCCCATACAACCAATTAATGTAAATGGAGCAAGATTCTGACTATGGACTAGCCTTGACCACAAAGGTCTGCTTCTCGTAAATTGAAATAAAACGTGATTAAATAAGCACCATCTTTGCATCGTTACAGGTCCCAGATTTCTAGAACTATTGTATAGAACTGAGTGATTGGCTTATGATTTAGAAGTACAGTTCACTCGATTGTAACGTAAGATATTTAAACTTACTTTGAGTTCTTTCTTAGATGAATTGTTAACCCTTCCATGCGATCGTTTCCGGGTTCGATTCTCAGTTTCGGTATTGACCCCAGCATTAAGATACCAACTTGTAAGCTACTTGTATTAAGAAAAACCGGACTCCGGTCTCAAAATCCAAGTAAACTGCTAATAGTATGGTTTCGCTGACTACGTAAACGACTAAATTGTCAAGGTCATGTATTGGGTTTCGAAGCAGGTGTGTATTTGTGCGGGATTTTTTAAAAGAAAAGCAAATAAAAGTTTATGATTCTGTTCAAAGCAGCGTGTAGTGCTGCCAAAAGTTCCTGTTATTATCCGACTTTTAGCAGTCTAAAAGATATTGCTGTAGAAGTCCGTGTTAATGTTGCTAATGCCTTTTAGAAAAGTCTCATTTGAAAATATTTCGATGAGGTTCCTAGTTAAGAAACGTACTGTAGTCATAATTAGAGTTAAAAAGAATTGTTTTAATTTACAGTATTTCAGAAATTAGCTCGCGCTGTGAACAATAACTTGTCCCAAAAAAATGTATGTGGGGAATCATTCCTGGTATCACCACCATTCTTTCAGTAAAGAAAACACTTCTGTCTCGTGTAATTCGGAAGGTAATACCAAATTTCGGTTAAAGCAAATATTTGTCCCTTGTATTTCTAAATGTAGAAGTTTATTTGCAAATTAAGCATCCTGGAAAATCATGAATTATTCACTATTGTATATTTTCGGGAGCTCAAATCAGGTATATTTATTTTATTTTTCGATTTTGAAAAATTTGCATGAAATATTGATTTTTAAATTAAACATTCCAATTTCTCAAGTAGACAGTGACAATTTTTTGTAGTATTTGGTATGGAACGGTGAAAGGTGAAATGATCTGATTCATATTCCGTCAAGATTGTGTTTGTTTTCTTAGTATTGGGATAGAGTATTGACGTAGAGATGATCAGATTGAAAAAATATCTTGAATTAAAGTTGTAAAATTATATAGTTCTTAGTTGTATTTATTTTCTTGATTGTAGTAATTGATTTGTTACTTAAAGTGGAATAACCTGTATTTATTCAATATGATTTTCCTGTATTTCAAGCTTTGTGATCTGAATGAAAAAAAAAATCTATAATTATGTTGTATTAGCAATAGATTTTCAAAATGCTGACAGCGACAGTTTTACCGTAAGAAGTAACTTTAATTTTATCTGAATTGCGTTTCAGAATGAAAAACTAGTAACGGTATGCTTTTGAAATAAAGAGAAGTGCCATGTACCAGATGGAATTAATATCTCCAGTCTTTACTTCCAACTGATAATTTTTTCATATACTTCTAAGACACTTAAGTATTTACTTCGCTTAGTTACCGCATAATAAAACAAACGCTGCGATTCTACTAATAATCACGATGCAGCTAAGTTAACGATGTCAAGTTAACAGTCCGTATGTGTCAGTGAAAGTTGGTCATGGTTGTTATAGTAACCATCACAAAAGTCGGCACGTACTTCTGCTATATGTGTACCCTAATCGCATTAAGCCGCCGCCATTGCGAACTACCACGCATGCGCGTACCCATTGCACTGATACGCTCCCTATAGAATAATATTGTAAGACTTGGACCCCCCTATCTCGGGACCCACTGCACCGATCAAAACGATTCTGGTGGCTCTTGAGTTAGTCTAGGCAAGACCTTTTCAACGACACCTCAACCGTATCTCAACACTTTTACTCATGATATATATATATATATTGACACGGACAAACCGGGGATAACGATACTAATAATAATTATACTAGTACTATTTGTTTACGTTTATCTTCCATCTATTCTTAAAGCATAGTTACAACAATAACTATTTTCTTTCTCTTCATTTGAAATTACGAAATTTGATTAAAAAAGAATGTTTTTTCTCAATTTATAAATTAATTATCCGAACAAAAACACCAGAGGTGCAAAAAGTGCAGCCAAGTTCTTTAGCCCTAAAAAGACGTGAAATGGGAGACGGATGAGCCAAGTTCCTTGGTGACAGCATGTAACAGGAACAAAGGAACTTGGCGCGAGGTGGCAAGGTTCATGATCCTCAAGCTATATGGGTGGTGGGGATCCTAAAACCCACTACGTCCACCGCCACCAACCCTAAGGCTGTTGCCAGCTCGCGCCAAGTTCCTTTGTTCCTGTTACATGCTGTCACCAAGGAACTTGGCTCATCCGTCTCCCATTTTACGCCTTTTTAGGGCTAAAGAACTTGGCTGCACTTTTTGCACCTCTGGTGTTTTTGTTCGGATTTCACAGCTTTTTGTAGGTCGCGACCGAGTCGTATATATACTGGGATCGCCTCGCTGGGTGTGCTGCCCCAGAATTCCGTGTGCGCCCCAACTTCAAATTTTTAGGGCTACTCCCCCTTTATTGTAATTAGACTTTCTGGGGGCAGCGCCCCATGCTGTGCAGACCTTTTCCCATATCCCCTCGGGGACTGCACCCTCATAGCGGTGGTTTGATCGATTTATTGAAACATTTTCGTGATGGTACACCTTCATACCAAATTTCGTTTCTCCAGCTTCAGTGGTTTGGAAAATGGTATTTGGGCGGCTATGCTGAATTAAAGAAAGCGATTTTTAAAAAGTTTTCTTACATTGCCGTTACCTACTTGTGATGGTACACCTTCATACCAAATTTCGTTTCTATAGCTCGAATGGTGTGGAAAAAGTTTTTTGTGCGGCCATTTTGATCCAAGTTAACAACTTTTTCAAAGATGTAAATTATTCCTAAACTACTCTTGTTAATACACCTTTATGCCAAATTTCGTATCTCTAGTTCAAACGGTCTGGAAAATGGATTATGAAGTGAGCCATTTTGGATTCAAAATGATGTCTTTGCAGATATTTTGTAATCTACTAGTGATGATATACCTTCATACTTCGAAATGTCATATTCCAATTTTTAATATCTTTTGTTTTACAGAACCTCAAAATCGCTGATTTCGCAATAAACTCTTATTCCTGCATAGCATGCTGACGTTTTGTGACACGTGGTTGCCGTGCGTGTTGATACTCGCCAAGAATCCCACGGCAGGCCGCGCATCGAACTTGAGGAGTTTGGAGGAACTGCGTCCTTTTATCACAACCAGAATCTGCAGGGCACTGCGCCCCATGATGCAGATATTCCCTCATACACCAGAGCGCTGCGTCCGAATGGGGAAACTTCCACATTATGCCTGTATAACATGCTCCTGGCAGTGCTAACGTTTGTGACGAGTAAAACTTGGTGGGACACGCAGGAGTATTGGAAGTTGGCGCGAGGAGCTAGGCTCATCCATATTCCATTTCACTACTTTTTAAGGTTGAAGGAGTTGACTGGACATGTTGCACCCCTGGTGCTTTTGCTCGTATTTCGCAGCTTTTTACACTTGTGTAATTTATATACTCGCGTCGCCTCATTGGGGCGCTGCCCCCACAATTCCAAGATGTCCTCGCTGAGGCGCACCCCTTTATCGCAATCAGGCTCCCGCAGGGAACTGCACCCTAGTAGGGGAGACGAGCCGAATTTATTCTAACCTACTCGTAATGGTACACCTTCATACCAAATTTCGTTTCTCTAGCTTCAGTCGTTATAAAGTGGGGCTTAGGCGGGCATTTTGGATAAAAGATGGACACATTTTTAACGTTTTCTTATATTCTCGTGACATACTCGTGATGATACACTGTCATACCAAATTTCATTTCTCTATCTCGAACGATGTGAAAAATGGTATTTCAGCTGCCATTTTGAATCAAAGGTGGTGACTTTTTTAAAACGTTGTTATGTTTTCCTAAACTACTCTTGATAATACATCATTATGCCAAATCTCGTATCTCTGGCTCAAGCAGTGTGGAAAATGGATTTATGACGTCCGCCATTTTGGATCCAAGATGTTTAGTATATTGTAATATTTTCATAATCTACTAATAATGTTGTACTGTCAAACTAAATTTCGTTATTCTAGCGCCAGCCATTTAGGCTGTGTATTCTTTAAAATTTTGGGGTTGGCGGCCATTTTGAATCCAAGATGGCGACTTTTTCAAATTTTTAAAAAGTTTTCTTAATTTGCTATCAATGATGTAGTTTCATACAAAATTTCACTGTTCTATCTTTAGTCGTTTAGGCTGTGTATTCTTTGAAATTTTAGGTTTGGCGGCCATTTTGAATCCAAGATGGCGACCTTTTCAAAATGTCGGAATTTTTCCTTTGTCTACTTATCATCCTCTACCTTCATACCAAATTTCATGTTTCTAGCTTACTCCAAACACCCTAAACAATATGATGAGTGAGTCAGTGAGTGAGTGAGTCAGTTAGCCTAAAATGTGCAATTTCAGGGGTCCACAACTAGAACATAGTTTGAGATACGAATATGAAATTTTGTACATCTGCACATATTTACCATATCTCCTTAACGGCAAAAGCTCATATTCCTATCTTTAACATCTTTTTTCTTACGGGGCCCCCAAATCGTCGATTTTGCCATAAACTCTTGTTCCTGTATAACATGCTTCTGGCAGTGCTGACGTTTTCTGACGTGAAGAACTTGGCTCATGCACTGCCGTGCATGTTGATTACATTTTTTTAATAGAACAGCCACGTTATACTTAAATATGTAACGTGATGAAGCAATAATGTAGAGTTCCGCTTTTTCTCACCAGAGAGCAGTGTTACTAACCCGCAGTGTCACCTACCGTTAGTTTTGAGAACTCGCTTATTTTACGTAACGGATAAAACTGGAATAAAAGAACCAATTGTTAGCCTCGTAAATTTCCGTAAGTTAACGAGTAGGGACACGTTTCGTGTGCAATAGCTGAACGTATATACGTAAAACTCTTCGATTAATGTTATAATTATTAGAGATTTAATTTCAGTATAGCACATAGAAAAACTTATTTAAAATGCAGAGTTCATGAGTTGGAGGCCCGGGTTCGATTCCTATCCAGGACATATTACGATATTTCTGTCGTTCCAAATTTAGTTACCGCCAAGTTTCGAAAATCATTTTCAGCAAAAAATTAAAACAAGCAACTGGATTCTATCTTTTGAATCCACACACTCGTACACAGTGTTAGTTGCGCATTAGTACGCGTCAGAACTGTACTTTGTAGAGTTATGCATCGTGGAAACATTAATAAGAACTATTGAAGTGTCAGTGTAGATAATCTTTCTGTATTTTAAGATACACTCAGGTTCATGAAAAATGGCTTGTTCACTTTCGAAGTTCGATAAGTTGCATAGTGTGAGGAAACCGAAGCGATACTTGATATAAACTTAAAATGAACGTTTCATATTACCACCTAGTACTTCAGTGTTGCCAGATTGTCTCATATTTTTGGATTAGGAAGGTTAGCTAGCAATTCTTCATGAATACGAGTGTATAGGAGAACAGTGGCGTAGTGTTGGATTCTGGTTAGGGAAGCCTATTGCATCATGTTCGAAGAATACAACTGAGATTATTTTTTCTAAGACTTTTTATTTATATTAGCCTATGTGCACATGCAGTTTTAAAGCTGCTTGCATAAATATTTCTATAGCAAAGCTGAGGTAAAGATACAGTGGAAAGGGTGTGGGGAAATGGGGTTCTCAAAAGCAGTGCTAGAAACTAAAGGAGAAGAAATAATTCTGTTATTTTAAAATTTATTTTTTCTGTTACAAAATATTAATCAAGAAGCATAATTCGTTTTGGGGACGGGGAGAACTTCTTCTTTGCCCTACCCCGAGCTACGCCACTGCAAGATAAGTACTTAAGGGTAATTTACTTAACGAGCTTTTGTATTGTTATTTAACATTTCGTATATGTCATCATTTATACAGCCATGATCGTGTACCTTAAGTTGATCTGTTCAAAATTTGTATTTCTTGATTGATTTTGCAGCTTTCAACCAGCCCCATTCTTTGTACTTGACGAGATTGATGCAGCTTTAGATAATACCAACATAGGAAAAGTTGCCAGTTACATTACAGATAAGACAACAGCGCTCCAGACAATTGTTATTTCATTGAAAGAGGAATTCTACAGTCATGCAGATGCATTGATTGGAATTTGTCCTGACGTAAGTACAGATAGAAGTAATAATGATTATAGTACTAACATTATCTCAGTACTGGTGTGCTCGTGTATTAGTAAAGCACCGTAGAAGCTCTGTCCTCTTAAGCCTTTTATGTATTTTCTATCCCGTCAGTTCAATATTGCAATGCCTACTTCCGACTTCGAATTGATAGTGGAAAATTGCCAGCTAGTTACTTGTTTGTGCTGTAGTGGATCAGAAATTTCCTGAAAACAATACACATTATAGCTAGAGCCCCGGTGTCACTAAAACCCTTTAAAAGATGCAGGCAAATAAGCAATAAAAATCTCGAAAATAGGCACTAAAAGTGCGAACAAAGGGCGGAATAGCAACAAGAATTGACCGTGCAGAACTTTGATAGATATTCTTTCGAATACTGCTTTAATAAATTTGCTATATACGGTACTTTAATAGAAATAAAGCAATAGATAAACTTATTTATTTTCATGGAACACAGTGCAAACATGTTTTAGATTTTTTCATATTTGTCATATTCCATTTCTTAGAATTGAAAGAATACTCTTTTTATAGTCAGTGGCTAATTGTGGAAAAGAGCACTAATAGCATATAAAGATGGGCATTAGGGGTTAGTTAAAAAGCCCAACACGCTGACAAGCTAAATAATCGAAATGCAAGATGTGGGACTTTTTTCTTTTAAATTTACCATACCGTTCGTAGAATGTACCACATAGGAAAGAAACAACATGTACCTGCCAAGAGCTGTAGCAACACAAGGGACTGACTGACTTGAAAAAATAAGCATGTCACGTTCTCACGCTTTCTGAAAATGAAGCACACTGATATTGCCAGGGTTTACAAATTTATCGGAAAACAATCTTAGTGGCTTACAGTTTACTACGATATTTAGTAAAATTTACAAAAATGTCCGGGATTGAAACCATCAAAATGATGAAGGAACTTTTTTTTTATGAGAACTGAAAGCAGAACAAATCATCGCCCGGCTCGACTGTTAAGTGGAACACAGGGCATGACCATCAAAGTAGGATGCATGGCCACCGGAGCAATTCTATGTGACGTCGGTTGAGAAAAGGGCCGGCAGTTGCGTAAAAAGTAGCCTTCGTTACTCAGTAGAAAATCTCTGTTGTTACTATACAAAGCTAAATCCCACCTGGTAAAAGTTACAAAACAAAAGCTGTGAGTGACCTGAGGTACCCACAGCCTCCATATTCCTTGGAGTTAGCACCAACAGTCTACCACCTTATGATTATTCATCTAAGTCACTGCCTGAAAGACAGTTTGTTCAAAAACAATAAGGTGTATAGCTGAAGTCTTTTAGCAGTTGATTGCACGGGATTGAGAGCGTTGTGAATCGCTGGCACAGGTATGTCGCTGTAGACGCGAAGATTATTTTGATTGAAGTCTGGGGTACAAAAAGAGCCATTAACAACCTGGATATTAATATTTGTAATGTATGTATTTTGACATGTGTAATGTCTTGTATAATATATATTTTCAGTTCCTTGTTTTTATTTTTTAAGTGTTTTTACGATTTTTAACCACGAATTATAATACAAATAATCACAATCACTCTAGAGACCTTGAATGATCTCATGAAAGGAGTGTAATTTTTTATAGAAACCTCATAAGAAACTAAGAACGATATTTTAACACACTAGGCCCACTTTTCGCATCTGAGATGACATTCTGAAATAGGCTCCAGACCCCCCAAAACAAGTTGTTTTATAGTAACCCCTAATATTGGGTCTGGGAAAAAGTTCGTGGGTTTCCCCGATAGATGGCGTCAATTGCAAATACGTCAGGAAACAAAGATCGCAGCGCCGCCACTAAACGCTAGTTGGAAAGGTGACACTTCGAGCGTTAGTGTGAGTGTATAAACAGCGAAATGGGTGCAGTGGTTGGAAAGTTGTTTGCGTGTGAAAATAGAGAACAGTAATGTCAAATTGCGCTATATTTTGCAATATTATTATGACAAAGGGAAGAACGCTGCGCAGGCGTGTGAAAAAAAATGTGCTGTGTAAGGAGAAGGTACTTTATCAATATGTACTGCGCGGAAATGGTTCGCTCGCTTTCGATCTTGTAATTTTGATGTGAAAGATGAGCCACGCTCTCGATGTCCAATCACTGAAAAAGTTAATGACGCTCTTGAAAAGGTCCAGCAAGATAAGCATATCAGCAGTATCGATATTGGTATGGAGCTAGGCATTGTCCACAAAACTGTGTTGAACCATGTACACAAAGCTAGCTACAAAAAGAAGCTCGATGTATGGGTTCTGCATGAGTTGAACGAGAAAAACATGATAGGTCGAAGGAACGTCTGCGATGCGCTGCTGAAATGCTTTGAAAACGAACCATTTCTGCAACGTGTCATAACCAGTGATGAAAAATGGATCACGTACGACAATCGGAAGCGTAAAAGATCGTGGAGAAGCCCGGTGATGCTGTGTGTCTGGTGGAACTGGAAGGGAACCGTTCGCATGAGCTACTTCCAGTTGGTCAGACTATTAATTCTCAACTCTACTGTGAACAACTAGAGAGATTACGCCAGGCAATTGAAAGAAAACGGCCCGAATTGAACAATAGGAAAGGTGTCATGACAACGCCCGACCACATACTTCGTTGATGACCCGTCAAAAATTGCGCGAGCTTGGTTGGGAAGTTTTGATGCATCCACCGTATAGTCCAGACATTGCACCCTCGGACTATCACTTGTTCCGATCTCTGCAGAACTCTCTCAATGGAATTAAGCTGGTTTCACAAGAAGCCTGTGAAAATCACTTGATTCAGTTTTTCAACCAGAAACCGCAGAAGTTCTTCACCGATTGCATCATGGCTCTACCCACAAAATGGCGAAACATTGTCGATAATAATGGAGCATATTTGGTTTAAATAAATTTATTTGCATCCTATAAGAAAACCAGTTGAAATTTACTAATAAAAACGCCACGAACATTTTCCCAGACCCAATATTATAAAATCGGCGTTTTGCCTAACAATCGGGCTTTAATTACACTATACATTTTTTTAAATCTTTTCCGGCAACAGAAAGTTTTCATTATTCTTTACTAATCTTATAGCAATTATTTCAAATTTGGCAATAAAAAAATAGAGAAAATATTTATATATTTCTTGTAGAAGTAAGTATATATAGAACAAAATTAACCCTTCATTTTATAGACTTGTAGGATTGAGTGTAAAGTTTGAATCGTAATTCTTGTTCGATTTTCAAAGGAACCTTTTGCCAAAGATACGGAAGAAAATTTTGATTGGAAGTCTTTTATCATAGAACAGTTGTCTGATTTCGAGTCTCCTTAAAAAAAAAACTTTATCTTAGGATCTGGAATTTAAGCGTTACCCCGTTGGTATTTGAGTCCATTTTCCTGCTCATTTCGTTCACAGAGTTTTTCAGTAACCTTAGTTTTATATAAAACGGAGAAAGAAAAACAAGTATTGGACAAAGGCTTAACTCAGAAGTGGTGCTGAGTTTTTCATTAGGGAACACTGATTCAACACTTTGAAGTCGTGTCGTTATCCTCTTATATGCACAATTCATGTGAGGATATGAGTGCCTTGTCCATTCTCTGTTTGCAGTATTGCCAATACAGGACCCCAAAATCATTATATTGACGCATTTGTAATAAAACAAATTGTACGTGATCGAAAATTTTGAAGGGATATTTTAATATACTCGATATACTTTGGAAATCTCACGTTACCAGGATCTCCGTATTCGGTAAAAATTTAATCACATTGAGCAAAATTAGAACTGTAGGGAGTGATTACACACACTCAGACGCTTGTGTTTCATCACGTTGAGCTGGGTGCGTTCTGGGGATCAAGACGCCAAGTATTGAGACAGGACCATGGAAAAACGTTTCTTCAAAATTTGGGTTGACTCGTGGGAGGCATTCCAACTTCGATTGTCTCGTGATCTAAGGGGTCAGATTAACGTCCACCAGGTTGTGGATTCGAATTCTGACTGTGGCATGGGTGTTCCTATATTTTTAAAAGTACAGCTCATATAACCACTAAAAACCGAAGTTATCACTTACTAAAATGGCCCAGAAAAATCAAATTTATTGGGAAAGGGATCACTACACACTACTTTGTAGGCTCGTTTAGCAAGTGTAGAATATGCCCGAAGTTTCAGTCTAATCCCCATTGTTTTGTTTTTTTCAGCTTTGATTAATGTACAGATTATTTCAGTTAACAGTCAAAGTTCAACCAATAATATCGCATAATCATTTACTTTATTTCCTCACGATGGAGTCACGATTCAAGTCCGAAAGGTAGATACATTCCATACGTAATAACAGTAGTAAAAAGTTCATATAAGTATTTGAACATAGTAATTGCTCATGATGTATAATTTAAATACAAGAACAGAGGAGACCCAAGAGTTTGGGTACCACAGTCTATAGAATTAATAGCAGTTTATTACTATCATTATTATTCAGTTTTATCAAAACCGAAGTTAAATAAAATAAAACATTATTTTCCGAATCTAATTAGATCAACAGTTTAGAGAAATAACTCGCGAAATGATCGCAAATGTTTCTCGAAATTCGACTTCCCGATGTCCCATCCTGGTCCAAGACAAAAGCTTGGACTTTCAGCCCATAAGGTTTTAATGCATAGTCAAGTATAACTAAATTCATATATATATACATTTAAAATTTTTTAAATATGTATATTAATTCATTTTAAGCGTACATGGCAACGAGTAGATAGAGAGATCGAAAGTTACGTTGGTTTCCGAAGAAATTAACGTGCACTAAGAAACACACATTACATGTCACATAAGTGTACGCTTTCTTCCTCTTCATCGTCGATAAAGAAATTAAGTGTCGAAATATGTGAGTTACTTTTAATGTGATACGTGTTCGTTAGTGCACGATTATGTATTCAGGCAGAAAGCTAAATATTAATGCTTTCTTTATTAAATATAGATAGTGACCTGGTACCCAAAATACTAACTGACTTTACGAACACCCTGTGTGTATTTCGTCTCTTGATCATCACATATTTTGCTTTCTTGTAGAGGGGGTTGTAAATTGTGTACTATCTTCTATTTCTCTGAACGAATTTCTATCTTTCAATGAATATTTTGTAGTGGAGTACGATAAGTTTCAATGTGTGTTTTCTTCTTCACAGCCTGGAGAGTGCCTAATAAGTAAGGTCCTCACTTTGGATCTCACAGAATATCCGTCGCATATAGAAAAGGAGAAAGAGAAAGAAAAGGAGACGACGACGAGGAGGGTGTTGAGACGGTAAGTCCTCTCCCCCCCCCCCCTCCGTTTTTACATTCAAAGACTACAATATGAGAGGGAAGTCAGGTGCTTTTTCTCGAATTCGTTGAAGTGATGAAATTTCATAATGAAGTAATCGTATACTCAAGAGTTTTAAATAATATACAAGTTCAGTGTATCGTTGCGTATTTATTAATTCCTTACCTGAGGAATTGTAATGTTGAACACGTAAATTCTATGCACCATTACCTGTAAGTGTATCTAACTCCTTCAGAGATCAGCATGTGTGTTCTTCATGGCATGTTGGCATTTGCTGCTTTTGTACGTTAATATGCTTCTACTCACCTTGTGACAGTTTTATATGGTTGTGATTCCACAAAGCTTCCATAAGTTCTGCGCGATATTCACGCGGTTTTGCCGTCAAACTCATGCGGTAACAGCTCAAGTGGTATTCACCATTTCTTAAGTATTTTAAGCTTACCTGCGTCTTGAAGCTGGAATCGTTTGACTTTTCGAACTACATCTTTCACTTTTGGTTCTGTTCCAGTAGTTACTTGCTTATGTGTGGGACAGTTACATGTGTAAGCTTTGGCGCACTCTGTTCTGTTCATATCAGATGCCACTAAGTTAAGGGGCGTGACGCTTCTCTGTTTATTGAGTGACGGGATACGTGATATCTGATCCTAGATGATAAATGCAGTGATTGAACACCCTTGACGCATTACGAGATAATGACGCCATAGCCTTTCTCCAAGATTCTGGCGGGTGGCCATTGCTCAGTTGGTTTCGAAACTTAGAACCTATTGGTGTTGATATTTCCACAGGAACAACAAAGGCTAATTACACGTAATACGAGGTATACATTGTGAATTGTACAGCCTTCTTACCCATCATGGTCATACATAAGGAGATACAGGAGTTCAAAATCGTGTATTATACGATAACGTAATAGTTCTTTTTCCTCTGTAAAAGATTTTTTGCTTAAGCGCCTCTTCCGTGGCACCACAAAACTGCTTGGCTTCATTATTAGCATACACGAGGAAAAGTACAAATGTTTTACTTCAGGTTGTACCTTCTAGGTAAAACTCCTAAAAAATATAAAAATACTGTTTAACTTTGTGACGACTTAAAAAAGAACGTTGCAGTGGCGCCTAGAATGTGTATATTTAGCCAATTAATCAAGTTACGTAAAAAAAAAAAAGCTAAAGTTTTATAATATTGATAAAGAACTTTAGGAAACCCATTCTTAGTTTCAAAAGAAGCGCGATTCAACCCAAATAAAGAAATAGTCAAGTGGGAGCATTCAAGAGTTAAAATGAATATGATTCTAAAATATGTTTCTATATTTGTTTCTAAAATATAATCGCGATACTATGGGGCGGATCCAGGGTTTTCGTAAGGAATGATCTGAGGAATAGACCTAGAAAATGTTTTATATTTTATCGGTAAATGAATTTTTAGGTATAAATTTATCATACTTTCCCTCATATTGCTGAGTTTTATCATGGGATATGAAATACTAAAATAATTCTCACGAAAAAAAAAATCAATTTGTTTTTATACGATAAATGGTTGAAATAATGCTATAAAAATAAAATATTTTTCCTTGAGAAGGGAGCGCGCGCCACCCCCATTCTTATCTGTATCCGCCACTTCTAAATGGTGTGTTATTTTCATGGTAATGACCAGAAAACTCAATTTAAACTCCAAAGCCTTAGCCCTACTGATTATTATTATTTTTTTTTTTTTTTTTTTCTATTTGCAGGTAACTTGAAGAAGATCCTATTCCGGGATTATATGTTTGTATTTGGCAATCATATCCCTTTTATAATTAAAAAAAAAGCAAAGCGAGAACTGTACAAAACTAAAAGATACTAGGAAAATGTATAATTTAATATTTTAAAAGTATCAACTGAATAGAGAGAGCTTTCTGTAAGTTCATTTTATTGTTACATGCATTATGAAAACGAAACAGATTCATTACTTGAACATGTGAGAAATATTGTTATTTCACGTAAGTTATCATTCCATCAACTTCTTTTAGTTTCGGTTGGGCAGTAGAAACAAAAAAATAATGAAAATGTGTCATTATTACCTATTATGTTTATTTTGTAGACCACTCAAAGGTTAATTTATTTTAAAATAAAAATCCAAATATAATGTCTTGTTCAGTACTGAGATCGTGCGCAGATATTGTAATCGATAAAATACAATGGCACGTATAGTTCATTCCTTTTATTGTATGGCCGTATATTTGCCGCTTGATAGCGTCCATTGTCTTTCGAATATCAGCAATTTTAAAGTTTGTAAATTTATTTGCGAAAGAAAATTGTATTAAAAGCGACCAGGGCAATAACAGGGTATTCGGTTAATGCATTTTTTTAAAGCTGGAACTTGTTGTGTTCATTTAAAATTCAGTTTTACTGTCCAACTAAGCGATAGTATATATATTTCTTTTCTGTCATGTATTTGAAGTTCAAATATCTTTCTAACAAATGTAAATAGCCGAAAAATAAATCGAAATCATTTTAATTTGGAAAGTTGTTTATTACGAAAACCTACCTTACCTAAACTGACGTAACTAGTGAGTCAGTTGGTGGTGTTGTAACAGTTGTTTGTGAGTGCAGGGAGTTGGCTTTTAGTGTTTAGAGTGAAACAGTCATGCATTATATAAGAAGAAACGTGTATTCGCATGCAGCATTCACAGCAATAATGAAAGTTGAGTTTATCGTGAATCGAAAAGAAAATACATTCGTTGGAATATTGTCATCCCACTTCAGCAAGAAACCAAAATAAATTTATCAGCAAGAAAGTGCGTTACTGTTTGCTAGAACAGTAGATGTAGCTATGAAGTAAAAATGTTGTGAAAAGAATGGCCATTTACCACCGTTATCTAATGACTTTGAACTCGGACTTCGGATAAATCCTGGGCGGCTAGCGCGGGTTCGAGACACATTCATGTCGGTTCTCTCTCTCTCTCTTTCTCTTTCTCTCTCTCTCTCAATTGTCTATTAGTCACACCTGGTGAGTTGCTGGGATGGTACAACTATGAACAATCGTTTTGACACATGTCATGAGAGCATATTTCCCAAGTTCGCAATGATGTCCCTCCCTAGTATCTATTAACGGAAATTAAAACAGAGATTGATAACTCCCGATGGGTGACAAAAATATCCCTCTGCAGGATAAAACGAGGGAAGTATGCAGCTTGGAGCGATCTGTGGACTTTAAAATTTTTTTCGTCGAGGAAAATATTATTATTTTATATATCATCCTATTTTGGCTGAATTTCAGGCGAATATTTTCTACGCAAGTGCATCATAGAATTTTACCTAACTGCAAATCAACCAATTATATACGATGTTGGAATATATTTATTTCTGAAAGAAGTAAGCATCGAAACTTCATCCGTAGGTGTACCTTCAATAGAGGCCGTGACCGCTCTTTTCACTTTCGCTTAAAGACGTATAACCGTAAGACGAAGCGAAAATCAGGTTTTGTTTTAATTAACGTAATAGTTAAGTCTTCCACATCCGACATAGTGATTTTTCGCCACTGTGTTCTTTCTTTTTTTCCTAGCTCTGAAAATAAACATTTATAAGGTGTGTCATTTCAAATGTGACGCAGAAGTTCAAGCTGCAACAAGAAAAATGGCTTCGCCAGAAATCGAGGTGGTCCTACATTGGCACTTATGTACTATCGGCGCCAAAAATAAGTATCCACTTGGCACTAAAAACGTGTACTTTTATTGACAAATGGAAATTACTTTAGTTTGTCCTATACCTAAAACAAACGACAGGCGAGAAATGATCAACCACAGGCCTATAGCAATCTTACCAGTCTTTGGAAAATATTTTAAACAGATTTTGTATCAATGAATTATTAATCATGTGAAGCCAGTCATCTCAACTAAACAACATGGCTGCATTTCACAAAAATCCACGGTAACGAACCTTGCAATTGTTACTGATTTTATTGCAAATTCGATGATCGAAGGAAAACTGGTTGATGTGATATATACTGACTTTGAAAAGGCGTTTGATAAGGTTAATCACAATATATTACTAGGTAAATTAAATCACTATTACTTCTCTCCTTCCTTCATTAAGTTCATATGCTCTTATCTAAATAATCGCAGGCAGTCTGTTCTATTTAAGGGGTACAAATCTGATGAATATACAGCACACTCAGGAGTCCCGCAAGGCTCGAATCTTGGACCATTGTTATTCCTCTTGTTCATTAATGACCTGCCTGAATTCATACCGGATAATGAGAATGTGCTATTTACGGATAACCTGAAAATATAAGCAAACCTTAATTCCATGAAAGATGCCATAAAGCTACAGCATAGTTTAGACAAGTTTACTAACGTGCGCTATCAACCAACTTTCAGTCAATATGAAGAAATGTAAAGTTTTTTCATTCAGTAGGAACAAAACGATTTATCGATTTGATTATGAAATTGATAAGTATGTATTAAGTAGGCCCGATGTAGTGAAAGATCTTGGTGTCACGTTTGGTATGAAGTTGACTTTTAACAGCCACAAAACAAATGTTACAAATGAAGCTTTCAAAATGCTAGGATTTGTAATAAGGATGGGAGGAGGGTTTAATAACGTTTCTGTGTTAGAGAAAATGTACTATGCTTACGTTCGTTCCAAATTAGAATATGCTTCTACCATTTGGAATCCGCATCAACTAAGAAACGCATCAAATACAGAAAATACAATCAAAATTTCTTAAATTTCTAACCCATAAACTAACTCGGATCTATCCTACTTATGAAAATTACGATACAATTGTTAAGGACTTTAATTTTCAGACGTTAGAGCAAAGGAGCTGTATTTCTAATTTATTATTCCTTAGAAAATTAACTCAAAATGGCTTAGATTGCACAGACTTAATATCACTGTTACAGTTTCGTGGCCCGTCATTAAAAACTCGCGTAGACAATACTGGTCTTTTCCCACTGCAAAAAAAAGGCAAGGACAGATATAATGATTAAGTCACCAATCTGGAGAATACGTACTACCTACAATAAAATGTGTAGAACTTAGATATTGTAATAAAAACATGTCTGTAAATGAGCATTGTAAATGTCGAAAGGGGTGCTTTTCAAGATTGCCCTTATCTGTCTTTTGTCCTATGTGACTATTATGATCCTACCTTCTGTTTTAATCACATTGTAGATAACTCTCACTTAAGTTTGTGAAGACATATACTGGCCTATATCTGCAAAACTATTGTTGCACGGTGGAGTAGCTTTAGTTTTTGTCAGCATTCTCACGTATATTCGAGTAATAAATGCCTGTTCAAATAAAACCGCGGGAGCATTGGCGTAACTAGAGGGGCCAGGAACCCCCCACCGAGATGACTTGTGTCCCCTTCCCCTCCTAGAGAGATCACTACCTTCCCCACACATTTTTTAAATTATAAATGTAATAAGCAGGTCCCAAATCTGGCGTGAGACGATTGGTTGTCCTTGACTATTTTCGTTTATTCAGAATTATACCCTTAAATGCAATTTTTCACCGTGACTAAAGATGGTGGAGAACTTAATTGAACTACACTTCTGGCAACTGTGTAATCGGAGATTGTGTAGCCTTCCACAATATAATCCAACCCAAGGACCTGCCGCGGGTTTTACGGCTTTCTGTCGGGAATACGGTAGTCTCCGCGGTGCAACCAACCTACTCCGGTATAAGTTTAAAAACCTATGTAGGACCACAAGAAATCTCCGTCAAGTGGCCAACCGAATTGCGTGTGTCGACACAGTTTCGGCCCACCAGTTTTTCGTACGGAAAAGTTCTTCAGTGCCGCGCAGTACGTCATGTGCAGTGTTTATAGTTCTAACATAAGATCCAACAAGCTATCCCAATATCGGATTAAAGCCGATATGGATTCCTTCCTAGTGTCTTCATAATACAGAACGAATAAAAGAAATCACCCATTTGGAGGACCAGCATAGCTGAGCGGTTAGAGCACCAGACTTCAAAATTTCGTCGCTGGCAGTAGCAGGTTCAAATCTCATCGCAGACAGTATAATTTATTCACGAAGTACACATAGCGAGGATAATGCAAACAGGCCAACTAAATATGGATCACCACTGTGTGCAATATAAGATAAGAGTCTGTATATAAACATTATAATATAATGTAGGTGTAGGGTTGGCTGCAAGCTTTACGATGCCCTTAGTGATAATGCATTCAAGAAGTGGGTTTGTTCCTTTCCATCAGCACATTTGTGCAGTAGTAAATGGAAACTTTCACCATCTACTTGGTGATAGAGTCTGCACATAAGGACAACAGTGCTATCATTGACCGATGTTTTCTCCTTTTTTTCCTGGCTTTATCTCCATGTTTACACAGAGGAATATCTGAGAGCACCCGCGTTAGTAACAGTCTCATACTGTGATTTTGGCCATGCAAATCTACCATATAACAGAGAAAAAATTGCATTTAGACGATAGTCTCTCGCCTCGTGTTTCTTCACATGTTCCACAAATAGTCATGATCCATTCCACGTCTTCTTCTTTATAAATGCCTATAATCTTTACCTTCTTTATATCGTTTTACGCGCCGTAAAGGTGAATTTTCACCGGAGGTAACGTTGGTACAACGTGTTACTAGCTATGTTTCTTACAAATTTTAAAGATAATCTTTAAACATGTTAGTAACATTTACGACTAACCCTTTCATTGCCTTAGTCATGCGTGGGAGAAAGGCAAATATATTCAAATCCTTGGTCGTTGCTGTAAAGAGAGGACGAAGAGTGTCTGAACCAATCTATTTACGAATAAATTCCTTGCTGCTATGATAAATATTGTGAGTGTTACGCTACAAAATAGGAAAAAAAATAGATATTCCGACCAGAAGTAATCGAACCAAAAGTTATACGTCCAATTGAGGACAAGCTTTTGCTTCACATGTTATTAATTCATTTCGAGGCATTTACTTCAAAATTTTCTTCTTTATATATATCCTACCCAAAGTGATTCAACGGTGCCTGCTGACTCAAATGAAATTCAAACGAAAGAACTGGATGAAAAGGGATCACATCAAGAATTAGATCTGAGCACACATGAGGGCGTTCCATCGCAACCCCGCATTAATTTTCTGGGAAATGAAATTTCTTTCTCCCCTTTCTTGTACATCAAAATTATAACTATATATTTATATATATATGTATATAACCGTGAATTCAGATTTTGTCCTTTAACTAATAATAAATATGACTGCGGACAATACAACAGTGAATATATATTCTAAAAAACGATAGAAAGTTGATATGGTACGGCCTGCTGTTATATTTTGGGCTATGGACTGAATGTTATGATTTTTGTTGAAAATGAATTTAATTTATATAATTTGTTATTATCTTTTTATTTCTTCGTTTAACGTAAACTGATCAAGTGAAAATCAGAAGAATAAGCGCGTTCTATGCATTGTTAATGTTTTTAAATGTTGAAGAAGTTCAGCAGTTGGCCAACAGATGCCAGCATATATTTACGCATGGCGGCAGATTAAAAGTACAAAAGTTATGTTTAAACAGTTGCTTCTTGTTACAGATTAAAAGTAGAAAGCATCTGGCTATTGATAATTAAAAGTTTAAAGAACAGTAAATCAATTTAAGCTGTTGCAAAAATTTTGAGATTTATGATTTGCAGAAAGTTAATGTATGTAGAAATGTAAATAGGCTTGTCGAGAAACGATGTTTTTTCTTTTTTTTTTTTTTGACACAGACATCATTTTGATCACCACTTTTGTCTTCATTTTAACGTTCATCGCGGGCTTTGCCCTGCTTTCTACTTCATCACCCAATAAAATAAATTCAAATTCGAAGTGTCTGATATTCTTATCTCAC
>JAGDQP010004878.1:8613-79876 GCA_022664845.1 Lepisma saccharinum | reverse complement strand
ATATATTTACCATATATATATATGGTATATGGTATATATACAGATAGAAGTCGTGAGAGAAACACCAGGTATATACATAGTAATGAAAGCTGCGGGTGTTAAATTGCATTACTACGTCTTTTGGATCGAAGCGGTCTGTCACCTGAGCAACGCATATCTTACTGATGTAAATGCTACAAAAAGACGCAATTAAACCACTTCAATGAGAAACAGACAGGAAATGGGTAAAGAAAATACAGAGGAAGAGAAATTTAATGAGAGAACTGGGAGAATTATGTGTTCTCACTCAATGGTAAACGGTTACAATTTCTGAAGGAAAAGTTGCAGAGTACAAAGGATACTGAGATACTTGAAGGCTACTTGAAAGTTGAGACAGAAGTACACACAACGATCTTTGAGATAACGATCTCATTTGAAATGTCGTACACTAGCTATACGAAGCTGCCTTTCCTATTATTAATATTCCAGTAACTTGGTTTATGTATGAAACATATCTATTAGCTATCCTGGTCTTAATATTCAAAGCATTGCAATTACTTTTCTTCGGCTAACTGTATTGTAAGCAAAGATAACTTTTGCTTAAGAAAAAGTAACTTGTAGAACGAGGAGAGTTTTGTAGCGTAACAAAAGGGGAAGTTATTGTTGAGTAAAGAAATGGTAGCTGTAGAGTACGAAGAAGAAAATTGAAACATAAGATGCAAAAAACTGTTGCAAGAGAAAGAAAATGCTCAAGCATAAGGAAAAGGAAGTTAATGTGTAAGGAGATAAAACCTGAAGCATAACAAGGAGAATTGTTACAGGTAAGAAGAAAATCAAGACTGAAGGGTAAGAAGAAGAAAGTTGTTTCTTAAGAAGATTGTTGTAGTGTAAGAGAACTTGCAGAGTGAGGAAGGAAAAAATCTGTAGAGTAAGAAGAAGAAAGCTGAAGAATAAAAGCACCAAACTGTAACTTTAGAATGAAAATGATGAAGCATTAAAGTTGAGCTGTAAGAATGAGAGACCTGAAATGTCAGAGAGAAAATGGTAAAACGTATGAAAAACTCAAGTGTAAAAAGCTGAAGGTTGTAGACTAAGAAGGAGAGATTTATGCAGTTTAACAAAGAAGATTGTTGTAGCATAAGAAAATAAAGTTGTAGAGTAGTAAAGAGAAAGGTGTAGAATAATAAAAGAAAGCTGAAGCATAAGAGGCAGAAAATCTTATAGGAACAAGATGGCTGAAACTTAAAAATAATGAAGTTGAAAAGTAAGAATGAGAAAACTAAAGCGAAAACAACAGAGAACGATGAAACACAAACAGATAACTGAAGTGTAAGAAAAAGAAAGCTAAAGTGTAAGAAGAGGAAAACGGAAGTGTAGAAGATAAGATAGAAGTGTAGAAGTAGAAGATAAAACTGAAGCGTAAGAATCAAAAAGATGTGGCGTATAATGGAAAAGCTGTAGCCTAAGAAGACGTTTATTGTAGTGTAATAAAACGGAAATTGTAGAGTAAGAAAAAAAATATGACACTTAAAAAGTAGAAAACAGTAGCATTAGATAGAAACATCTGAAATATGAAAGGAGAAATTTGTCGGAAAGAAAACTATAAGAGTAGCTTTAATTAATGATCTCAATGGGTGTTAACTCATCTTGAATACAAAGACTTTATACCAAGACATGTTGAAAAATTGACAGAAGAAACTATACTGGGTTTTCTTGGAATTGAACATAATCTAACCATCTCATTAATTTATGTCTATTGTGAAAAGGGATTGATAATTTTATATTGATTCTGCAGGAATACATATTTGGATACTGCATGAACTATGAAAGTTATGTTAACCCTGTATAATAGTAGGGCGTTTATCTTGGTTTTAAACATAGTTTCACAAGATGAATGTTTGTATGGTACATACACAAAAGAGCTCTGTCCTCTACTACTTTCCTCTTGTCTGATCACGCAATAATGCTCGAAAAGGAACATCATTCCTCAAACACAACAGGCTTAGAGTGTAGCTATCTGCGTGGACCAAATTCATAAATAAAACTAAACAAGCCATAGAAATGAAATAATTCAACAAAAAAATGAAAACAGTTCGTACAATGTTAAACTTATATTCTTTTTTTATATTTATATTCATTGTTAGTTGGGACTATTACTTACTTACTTACTTACTTACTCTATGGCTTATGGAACTCGCAAGTTCATCGCCGCAGTAACAAACGTTCGCCATTGGATTCTATCCTGGGCAGTATCAAGCCAGTTTTCATCACGAACACCTACTTCTCGAAGATCTCTTCTAATATTGTCCTCCCAACGACGTCTCGGTCTTCCCAATGGCCTCTTTCCATCGGGCCTTCCAACCAGGATTGAATATAATCTTCGTTTTTCCCCCATCCGAGCTACATGCCCTGCCCACCTTAGTCGTCTCGATTTCATTATTTTTACAACATCTGGTGAATCGTACAGTCCGTGGAGTTCTTCATTATGCAGTCTCCTCCACTCTCCAGTCATCTCGTCCCGTTTCGGCCCATATATCTTTCTCAAAACCTTATTTTCAAATACACGTAATTTATGTTCATCTGCTAGGGTCGTACTCCAACTTTCGCAACCGTAAAGTATTACCGGCAGAATAACCGTTCTGTATATTTTTAATTTCAATTTCCTTGATATTAATCGCGATGCTAGAAGTTTTTGGACTGAGTAGAAACATGCGTTCCCCGATACTAAGCGACTTTTTATTTCTTCCGTGACCTCATTTTTGCTTGTTACGTATGCTCCCAAGTATTTAAATTTGTTTACTTTCTCTATTACCTCATCCCTAATTCTTATGTTTTTAATTCCTTCATTCCCTGTGCTTCGGCTTGTTACCATGTATTTTGTTTTATCTATGTTTACCTGTAGACCTATCTCATCGCACGCTTCTACTAAGACATCGGTGTTGCTTTGTAGTGCATCTATATCGTCCCCTATTAAATCTACATCATCCGCGTATACAAACAGTTGATTCAAACCATTCAATGACAGTCCCTTTTTGTCCCCTTTAATTTTTAAAATCGCATATTCTAACGCGAAGTTAAACAGTAGTGGTGACAAGGCATCGCCTTGTTTCAATCCGTTGCGAATCTTGAAACTATCTGACATATTATTACCTATCCGTACTCTGCTTATGGGGTCGCTGAGACACATCTTCACTAGTTGGACCAATTTTTTCGGTATTCCAAATCGTATCAGGATACTGTATAACTTTTCCCTTTTGATAGAATCATATGCTTTCTTAAAATCAATGAATAGCTGATGAACCGTCCCATTGTATTCCCATTTCTTCTCCAAAATTTGTCTCAAAGCAAAAATCTGGTCCAACGTGGATCTATTTCTTCTAAATCCACATTGGTGATCTCCAATTATTTCATCTACGTATACATTTAGGCGTGTTAACAGAATATTACTTAATACCTTGTAACAAGTTGGAAGTAACGAGATTCCGCGGTAATTATTGCATTCCGACTTATCGCCTTTTTTGTAAATCGGAACAATTATTGATGTTTTCCATTCCTTTGGGAGCTCCTCCTTTCTCCATATAGCACTTATCAATTTATGTAGTTCCTTGGTTAGTGCCGTTCCTCCTGTTTTAATTAATTCGGCTGGAATATTGTCTATTCCTGGTGATTTGAAATTTTTCAATTTCTTAACCGACATTTCGATCTCGATCTCGCTAGGTTCGGGAATCCACGGTTCTGCGGTATGGATTTCAAATTCCTCTGTTTGTTCCCGGCTGTGTACATTAAGAAGTTTGTCGAAATAACTTTTCCACACATCGACAATTTTAGTCGGATCCGCCTGAAGATCTCCACGTTCATTTCTAATCATTCCTAACCTCGGCTGGTAACCTTTTCTTAACGAGTTTACCCCTTTGTATAGATCTCGTATGTTATTTGTCTTCCCGTTTTCCTCAATCTCCTGAATCTTCTGCGTCAGATATTCTCGCTTTTTGTTTCTGAACCCTAGTGTGGCGTTTCGTTTCGCGTTACTGTAGTGGTTGGTATTTGCTTCGCTTTTATTACTTAGCCATCGTTGCCTTGCTTGTTTTCGTTCCTCATGAAGTTTAATGCATTCTTCATCAAACCAAGGTTTGTTTTTCTGTTGTTTCTTCTCACCTACGCGTTCCTTCGCTGCGCTCTTAATTGTTTCACGAATTGCCTCCCACATCTTACTTACATCAATTTCACTATTAATATCATCATTATTATTACTCGAGTCGGCTAGGATTTCGAACCTATTTGAGAGTTCGAGTTGGTAATCTGCTCTTATGCTCGGATTATTTAATAGTTTCACTTCGAATTTCAGTTGTTTTGATCCCTTGCTTTCTCTGTTCGCGATGCATAACTTTTCCCTTACTTTTGTGATCACTAATTGATGGTCGGTGTCACCTTCCGCTCCTCTGTACGACCTAACGTCCATTATGTTGGTGTGTCTTCGTCTGTCTACTAATACGTGATCGATCTGGTTGAGAGTTTTGCCGTCCGGAGATACCCACGTGTATTTGTGTATGTCTTTGTGTTCAAAGTACGTGCTCTTTACCAGTAAGTTTTTCGAAATCGCGAAAGTTATCAGTCTTTCTCCATTGTTGTTGGTCTTTTCGTGAAGACTGTATTTGCCTATAGTAGGTCTATATTTTTCTTCCCTCCCTACCTTTGCATTGAAATCACCCAACACAATTTTCGAATTATACTTCGGTAATCGGTCAAACAAGCTTTCTAGCTCATCGTAGAATATATCTTTGTCGTTATCAGTAGCCACCTCGGTCGGAGCATAGACGTTTAATAAAACCGTGTTGCCCCATCGAGTACGTATCGTAACGTACGATAGTCTTTCGTTTACGAACTCTATATTCTGAACCGCCTGAAGGATACTATTCTTAATGAGGAACCCTGTTCCGAAATCGTGAGACTGTGTTCCCCCGTAGTAGAAAGTGTACTTGCCCTGTGGGATACTATCTTGACCCTCCCACCGAACTTCTTGTATCGCTAATATGTCTAGCTCGTACTTTTCGGTCTCGTGTACCGCCACCTGAAGAGCGCCCGTTTGGTATAATGTTCGTACGTTCCATGTTCCTATTCTAAGGTCTTTCTTAATCCTGTTCATAGAGCCCCCTGAAGCAGTCCCAGCCCGGAGATCCGAATGAGGGACTAGTTTACCTCCGGAATATTTTACCCCAGGAGAATCCATGAACCATATGTTACTATTTCTTGACATGTTTTAGCGGTGTAGAGTTGTCAGCTCTACGACCTCGCAGTAAAGGTAGACATTCAAGATGTCGCCCTCTGTCCATCTCTGAGCCTTGCCGATGTCATTCATCTTCAGCCTCAGAGTGGTAATGGTGATGCTGCTTCCCCTCACCATGATATTTTTGTTCGGGGTTATCGTCCCCTAGCCTTTGTAGATCCCTCTACTAACTGCAAGGCAGCAGTACTGGTTTTGGGACTATGCTAAGAGTAATACAAATGGAATACCTCCGCTCTCAGAATATACGTATGTAATGAATTGAATCACTCCGACCAATGCTGACTATTTGGGGTAAGAGCGGGGTGTATTCTGGTGATGCCTTTCCTTTGAACAAACACAAAAGAAAAATATGTTCATATTGCTTGTATATTCCTCTAGATAAACCCAATCGTCTATATTCTTGTAACAAAGATGTCGCTAACTGTTTCTGCCTATATACGTAGGTTATTGGCAAATAAACTTACAGTGAAGACTAAACATAAGATGGCTTAAAGGGATCAAATGAAGAAGCAAATTTTGTACTTTGCAAATTTCTGTATTTATTAACGTTTTTCTAGTAGTCTTGTTTATCTGTTATAGCTTACCGGAGATTGATTTCTAAATATAGATGGACTTACACACATTTTCGTCAATATTTGAATTACTTTCTTTTCTCTCCAGGATTTTAAACTAAAAATTTCCATTCTTGTATCTGAGAAGTATATCGATTTGACCGAAGTTTCATCTCGTAAATATTATTATTAATCTGCTTCCCATGCATGCTCTAATATTAGTAAGGAAAGCTGAACTGGCTACAACACAGCACAGGTTCCAATTTTTTTATCTACCTGGTTAAATCTCTCCGCAGCCTTTGAGCAGAAAGAAATGTTCAATATTTGAAATTAAATATATAAATATTTGGAACCAAAATATCGAAGTAAATGTATCAAAATATCGAATGAAACAATGAAGTAAAATATATCGAATTTAAATATCGAATCAATCGAAAATTGTACCTCTTCCCTAGTTTTAGATGCTTGCTTTTCTATTTATTTCCCTTAAAAAGTGCTTGGTGAGGGACATCATCTCCTGAACTAGTCAGAGGCTTAATTCGTAGATAGCTATAGAAACCATTACTGGACGTCACGTAAATGCGAGTAGCGTTAAAAAGAAGAATCTTAACATGGCAGTGTAGTTACCGAGTGCTCTTAGCGCCAAGTTTTGCAGACAAACTTGTGTTTTGTCCAATCCTCTATAATCATCAGTCATCCGCTGAAGTTACCTGTTCGTCGTATTAGTGACAATAGAATATTACCGTGCTGAAATAATTCAGGCCAAAATGGAGCTTAATAGGGTGTATGGTCACCCCTAGTGATACAAGTCTGACAACAGCGCTGCATAGTACGGATAGGTGCAGAGAAAAAATCTTGTGGCATTAGCTCCCATTATTCATGCGGAACTATTGTAATGGACCGCGTGCCTGAGAGCACATGCCACCCATTCAAGATAAACAGATAGTAAAAAGTGTGTACTACGCTGCGCTGTGTAAACAAATGTATGTACTACAAGCAACGTAAGCAAATAGTAAGTGATACGAGCTATCGTAAAAGCAAACAACAACAATAGTTTGATCAAGAACGGAAGATGGAGTTGCCGTCGCAGCTAGATGGAGTTGGCACAGCTGAAGGTTTTAGAGGACGACTACCAAAAAGTCCTTTAAATATCGAAACACCTACACCACCAGTATCACTCCTCGCCTGGGTGGTCGCCTCTTTCTCTACCATCCTGCTTATCGACTGCAACGGGTCGAAGCAATCCTTCATACACATGTTTGCAACGAAACTGGTATGAATCCTTCCTTACCTGACATACACAGTATGCAACGGAACTGGTGTGTCCCCCTTTGAACCGCAAACATGCACACACGACTGTAACGGGTCTGGTACATCCTTGGGCATATCAGTTGCAACGGACTGATATCCGCTCCTTTCTGCATATCAGTTGCAACGGACTGATACAGGACTCTGACCTACTTCTTTGTGGATTGATCACCAAAGAGGAAGAAGGCCAAAGTTTTTATAAACTCGCTGTAGTCCCGGGTTCGGGACGCTTATTTTATTAACCTGTATAGCACTTGTATCCTTTTATAGTAAAACTGGTTCTGGGTGAAAATCAATTCCGTGTACCCTTTGTTCTACCTATGAAGCACTACGGGGATAATACAGCATCCCTAAAGGAACAATACGATAATCCTAGGGAACATTATGCTATTGTGAGAGCATCAAATGAGATAGATGGCCGTGATCGCGAAACAACTTGCTTTGCTAGGTTGTCCCAAACCTGTTCAGTTAGATTTAAGACCTGTTAACGCACTGACCAGTCTAAAAGGGCAATAGTTCCAGTTTCAAAAAAAGGTCGTCCACCAATACAGCTCTATGAGGGCGGGCATTGTCATCGATCAGGAAGAAATTTTCTCCCACATGCTGCCGAAACTCTCTCAAATGTACTGTCAAGATCTGATCGCGATATCTGGTAGCAGTTTTACTATGTCCATTCACCTTGGTGGTTTCGTGTAGAGACGTTCTTCAGGCTTTGCTAATGCTGGCCCACAATATCGCCCCGCCACTTCCAAATTGATAACGTTCGATAATATTGGAAGGATTACATCCTGTTCCCTGTTCTCCCCAGAAGATTCACCGTCGAGAATCAGACTATAGAGCGAATCACGAATCATCACTGAATAGAACGAACGTCCAATTTTTATCTACCCAATGACTGTGATCTCGACAACATTGTAGACAATTCCTTCTGTGATCAGCGTTCAAAGGCACCGGCCACCTTGCATACAGTCATCTTTCCATAGTTTTCCGAGATATCTGCCTTCCGTTGCAGCAGCACGGTCTGATGCCAGTTGACGGATGATACTCCAATTGTGGTGCCTGGTTTCTATCAGCAAATAACGATCCTTACTTCCCGATAACGATAATAATGTCCGACCGGTCTTCTGGACATGTCTTCAGTGTCAATCAACAGTCTCCAAGGACGATTAACAATTGAGGAATTCACTCTGAGTTATCTGATTACTTTGGTCTATGACTGTGCAGCTTCAAGTCTTCCAATGCTTCTCCGGCGTAAAGCGTAAATTAACATTCGTCTTTTAGTCATTTCTAAACAGTCCAGTATCATTGGTATCATCTGCCTTTAAGAAACACTGATAATCATCTTCGTATACTTTAGTAGACGTCAGTTTTACAGCCTAGGGCTGCAATCACTTGCTATACTAGCGCCAACCCTTCGTTTCTACCATTAACTATGTCTTTCTACATTAAACATCGGTATTCTGACATTGATTCAGCTTGGACTGTCTTTATGGACATAATTCAAAATGGTATACAGATGTTGTGTCCTTTAAAAAACAAAATTTACTACCCTAATAGGATCAGTCATCTGCACTCGTGGTATAATTCTTCGCTGAGGAAATTGAAAACTAAACTATTTTATTGGTACATACAAGCAAAATCAGAGAATCCCATAGCCTTATATAATTATAAAATTCTAAAAAAAAATATATAAGGACGAAATCACTAGTGCAAAAATGAAATACAATGATTTTATAATCAGCAATTCTTCGAATAAAAACAAACTAGTTTGGCAAGTTATAAAGAAGGAATCAGCTCTAATCAAACCCATACAAAAGATATACATTTCCCCTGCAACTTTCAATGACTACTTTGCTAATGTTTCGAATGATGTGACTGATATTCTTAATAACACGTCTAATGATTGTATATCGCTATGTTTTGATAAATCACAACAGGGTAAAAGAAAAACTTACTTTAAGTTTCAAACAATTTCTCCTTCTTCTATTGTACTTATTGTAAAAAAACTAAAATCAAGTCATGCTGAAGATTTCTTCGGGTTATCTTTTCATCTTCTCAAACATGTTATCGACATAATTTATAAACCTTTGTGTATGCTGATCAACAATTCTATGTACTCTGGTAAATTCCCTAAGATACTGAAAAAAAACCATTGTAGTGCCTATTCATAAGAAGGGCGACAAAAATGATCCGAAGAATTATCGACCGATAGCATTGGTACCTGTTATTTCTAAGGTTTTCGAACAGGTATATTAACTCAAATAACCTACTATTTAGAACAAAACGGATGTATTAACGATTCTCAATTTGGTTTTAGACAAGGGTTAAGTACCGTTTATGCAGTTGAAAAAATTGTTAGAGTTATCCTTGCCAACTTTGACTCCAAGAAAGTCACTTCTGCCTTGCTGCTAGATCTCAGTAAAGCATTTGATTCGCTTTCCCATTCTATAATAATAAATAAATTACAAATATATGGTATAGTAGGCGAAGAATTGGACCTACTTGGATCTTATTTAGCCGATCGACAACAAGCTGTAAAGATTAAAAATGTATTTTCCAAATTTTTAATAATTAATAGAGGAGTTCCACAAGGTTCAGTCCTGGGTCCTCTTCTTTTCGTGCTGTATATGAATGACTTCCCTTGCGCTTTGGAAACTCCAACGGTACTCTATGCGGATGATACAACTATTCTGTCGAGTAATGCAAATATTGTTGGTCTAATGAATGATGTTAACAAAAAAATTTCTATAGCGACATCCTGGTTGATGCGAAATGATCTCACCCTAAATGTCAATAAGACGGAAAATATTATCTTTTCCTTAAATGCTGACATTAAAAAAATGAATAAGCATAACTCCGTCAAACTCTTGGGATTAATTATGGACAGCTCCCTAACTTGGAATGACCACATTGATTTTGTAATAGGGAGGCTGACAAAAAGCTTGTATATTCTACGTAAAGTAAGATCTAATATTTCGTCAAATTACTTAAAAATGGCTTATTATGCCTTTTTCCATTCACATATCTCATATGGTATTCTCCTCTGTGGATCTGCCTCAAGATGGAAAGAGGTCTTTATCTGGCAGAAAAAGGCTATAAGACTGATGCAAGGTGTAACTCCCTGGCATTCCTCTAAAGGATATTTTAAAAAATTAAACATTTTAACAATTCCATGTTTGTTCATTTTTCATTCAGTTTTGTATGTAAAAGCTCATTTAGAGGAGTATACGACTGGCTCCATGCGTCACACATATACTACAAGAAATAGACTACAGTACGTCTTACCTAATACAAGACTTGCCAAGACGTATAATGCTTATTATGTGCAAGGTTTAAGATTTTATAACTTATTACCATTGGAAATCAGAGAATTTCAATCTAAGAAATTTAAACATATCTTAAAAAAGATCTTGATACAGAGTGAAGGGTACACATTTGAAGAAATTAAGACGTTTATTGGTAATTTGGATGATACAAAATTTTACTCTTAAGTGTATTGTTTTCTGTGAGCTCTGTGTTGTATAATGTATCTGTGCCATATTTATTATATTTAACCATTGTTTAACTGTATGTATCCATATCTGACACTTTCATATGCAAATATGTTGCTCTGATGTACTATAAATAAATAAATAAACAGATAGAAATAAGTTCTCAAAATTATTTAAAAGATCCCAAAATTAAAAAAAAAAGATAATTGTTAAAATATAGTAAGTTATAACGAAGCACATCAGTAACCTGAAGTTAACAATGAATGCAAAAGCTATGTATATGGAAAATTCAAAATAAACAGGGACTGCGAATCATTGTAATGACATCAGAACATTAGCACTCCTCACTCCAAATGTTCCTTAATATACTCCTCGAACGCACAGAGATTTGCAATGAAATTCGAATTACATTTCTTCTTCCTCCTTGCGAATGCTATATATTTTTCATTCCTCAAGTAGAATAATTACTTAGCACATTCGGTTCGATTTCCTCCTCTTAAAATTAATTGAAGGTAGGTCTAATTTTAATTTTGTCTATCTGAATTACCTATCTAATATCTTCACTCATGCTTGTAACGCATGATTACATTTTTATTTTGTGATGGCCACGTAATAGGTGTGTGAAACAACTAGATGAATAACGTTCTGTCATAAACGGATCACATATCCGATCGTTGTTAGTAATGCTTTAAATAAACTAATGTTTCGAAATGTAATTACAACTTCATGCCATCTTAAGAGGGCGCTAAGTGTTTCTCTCATTTACTAGAAAATAATGGTAAACTATCCACCATCTGGTGACACAAATTTGCTTGAATTCACAACACCCATCATTAGAAACTAGGCAATCACTATCACAATTGAATTGGTCATTGTTAAAAAGGGATATGTGCTATGTATTTTAAATGGCATATATTTCATTCTAACAATGATCGTTTCAATTGTCGCCTCCAGAAGCTAAGGGATACAAGTGACATCTCTATAAATAAAATTGAAAGTGACTATGTGTGCGTGAGTATAACGAAAAAAGTGCTTGACTGAGTGGAATGATTTTTCGCACATGATCAGACACTGGACCGGACTGGGAAGTTATCATATCTCTTTGATTCTAAAATTATTATCTTCAAAGATAATAGACCATCTAATTGTCCATTGAATTCCAATGGTGGGGGTAACAACAATGGAAAATTTCAAAGCAAGACAGGCGGCAACCCACATTACAATGTTGTTCGGCGGGTTGACTACCTCCTAGTGGTGAAATTTGGCAAGCCTATTAATTAATTAACAATGTCTATCTTAGGTAACACATCCCTAACAAAGCTGATTGGTGACAGTCACGATGACTACTGCCAACACATTTTATTCACCCCGCACCAACTGGCGGGCAAAGCAGCTAGTTGACGAATACAAAAGAATTGGAGGTAAACCTTATAATATATAGCCGCATGGTCACTGACTTACTGACTGATCATCAAAATTCACAGCCCAGACTACTGGAGCTAGAGACACCAAATTTAACCATGAGTAGGTAACGGAAAAAATTCGACATTTTGAAAAAAGTCGCCATCTTGGATCCAAAATGGCCGCCAAACCCATTGTTGTATAGAATAGAGTGTTTAAACCACTGGGGATACAGAAATGAAATTTGGCATGAATGTACGTTACCACTAGTAGGTTACGAAAATATTTTCAAATTTTCTAAAAGTCGCCATCTTGGATCCAAAATGGCCGCCAAACCCATTGTTGTATAGAATAGAGTGTTTAAACCACTGGGGATACAGAAATGAAATTTGGCATGAATGTATGTTACTACTAGTAGGTTACGAAAATATTTTCAAATTTTCTAAAAGTCGCCATCTTGGATCCAAAATGGCCGCCAAACTCATTGTTGTATTGAATACGCAGCCTAAACGACTGGGGCTATTAAAATGAAATTTGGTATGCAGGTACAACATCGCTTATAGGTTACGAAAATGTTACCTTATGTATTCAAAGGCGCCATCTTAAATTTAAAATGGTGGACCTTTAAAATCTACTTTCCACACCGTTTGAGCTAGAAACACGAAATTTGGTATGAAGGTACGTGATCACAAATAGTTTAGAAAAATATTACGAAATGTTGCAAAAGTCACCATCTTGGATCCAAAATGACCGTCAAACCCATTGTTGTATAGAATACACAACCTAAACGGCTAAAGTTACGGAAATGAAATTTGGTAGGAAGGTACATTGTCACTAGTAGGTTATAAAAATATTACACAATGTATGCAATGACGCAACCTTCAATCCAAAATGGCGGACCAAAAAATTCATTTTCTATACTGTTTGAGCTAGAGATACGAAATTTGGCATAAAGGCGTATCATAACTAGTAGTTTAGCAAAATATTACAAAATTTTGCGAAAATCCTCATCTTGGATCCAAAATGGCCACTCAAAAAATCATTTTCGACGGCATTTGAGCTAGAGAAATGAAATGTTATTTGAAGTTTTTCCTTCACGAATAAGTCACGACAATATAATTAAACGTTAAAATATTCGGCATCTTTAATCGAAAATGGACGCCAGATAAACCATTTTCTAAACCACTAAGGCTAGACAAACGAAATTGTATGAAGGTGACGTATAGGTCTAAAAAAATATTGAAAGCCCCCCCATATGGGGGCGTATAGAATCCAACCTAAACGGTTATGGCTAATGTAATGAAATTTTGAATGAGGGTATAATTATCATTAGCTGGTTACGAAAATATTAAGCGATGCATTCAAAGACGCCATCTTGGATACAAAATGACGGACTTAAAAATCCATTTTAAAAAAGTTTTAAGCTAGATATACGAAATTCGGCATCAAGTTGTATTATCACCAGTGGTTTAGGAAAATATTAAAAAATGTTGAGAAAGTCGCCATCTTGCATCCAAAATGGCCGCCAAAATCATTGTTGTATAGAATACACAGCCTAAACGGTTGGGTTTAATGTAATGAAATTTGGCATGGAGGTACATTTCCGCTAGTAAGTTACTAAAATATTACACAATGTATCTAAAAACGCCATCTTTGATCAAAATTGGCGGACATAAAAATCCATTTTGGACACCTTTTGAGCTGCAGAAACGAAATTTGGCAGAAAGGTTGCACTATGACAAGTAGGTTAGGAAAATATGACATTTTGGAAACGTCTCCATCTTGGATTCAAAATGACCGCCCAAAAATTCATTTTCCACGCCATTTGAGCCAGATAAATGATATTTTACCTGAAGGTGTACCATCAGAAGTAGGTCAATATAATATTAAAAAAACGTTTAAAAATATACTCAATTTGAATCCAAAATGGCCGCCCAAAAACCGAATTTCCAAACCAATGAAGCTAATGAAACGAAATTTTGTATGAAGGTGTATGGTCAAGAGTAGGTTACAATAAATGGGGTAAATCTCCCCTTTGGGGGTGCAGCCTTGCAGATGCACACTATGGTGGTGTAGTTCTGCAGAGAGATTTTGGTTAAGATAAAAGGGGGTGGCAGCCCCCAACACCACAGAAGTTTGGGCGCAGCCCTACACGGGGGCCTGGGGTCTCGCTAAGCAAGGCGAGTCTTTTATATATAACCCGAAATATAAGCGACACAAAATTGTCATATTTTTGAACAAGGACACATTGTCTCTTCGTACAAAATATTACAATTTCGTGTCACTTATATTTCGAGTTATATATAAAACATTACCTCCAACTTCTTTTATTCGTCAATTTCACTTGTACCCTTTAACTTCTGACCTCGACATATTTAATTAAAGTCCAATTGAATAAAAACGGCCCAGTAATATAGTACCTACTTCAACTCTGCGAACTAAACATAAAGAAATGAAATACAATTTATATTTCGCCTTCGAAATTTCTCTTGAATCCTCATCTTCACTGTTCGCAGATGTAAATGTTTGCCGCTTAGAATTATCTCATGCTTGCAGACACAGACACAAACAGGACAATTTCAAAGAGAACTATTTTTCTGAGGTTGAAATACGTCTGAAAGAAAATAGACATTTAACGTATCCCATTTAAGTATCTCTCTAGTTTCGGTGCCAGAGAAAAGGCGACGAATCATAAATTTATGAAATCCCCACCCTACCCCGTTTTCCCGTTCCTACTATTACTTTAATGTACCTTATTAAAGAAGAGAAATTGAAGACAATATCCGCTCTCATTGCCTGGCCGGCCACCTTCTAAACTGGTTGCCGTCGTCTTGGTATTGCTAGTGGTATTGGTTTGCATAGAGATAACATTGCTGCATCTTCTTGTAGGGAGGGGGGGGGTTGTGCCTCATAAAAGACTCCCCTTACCACTTCCTCTTCTTCTTAAACCCCTGAAAACTCCTCCTCTCTCTCTCTCTCTTGTCGTTTCGTTTTCTAGAAGAAAAAAAAGTTCCCGGGGCTTAATTTGTCCTCCGCCATGCCGCTCTTTTAAGTATAAGCATACTCTGGTGGAGACGCCATTAACTACAAAGTGGGCTATAGATCATACAGCGGGAGCATTACCACATGACTCAATGGCTGTCGGTTTTGTCGCTGCAACCGAATGGACTTTGTGTTTGTGTTACGTAATGTAACCCCGCTCCCTGGATTAATTTCCAGGAAACTTGCCTACGGTTTTAAGTGCCCAAGTCGCACAAGAGCTACTATTTCTCAAAGTAAACCATCTATATACGAATATTGAGGAGAGAGAAATTGTATGACTGGAGAAAACGCAAGAATTACCTTACTAAAAAGGGTCATTTAAACTCACAGATGTGGATTTCATGTACTGTAGTTGTTAAGTCTGGTCCAGTAGTATATCTTGTTGTAAATTAATTGAAAACACACGGGCATGATTAAATTTATTCATAATGTGGTTTTAAAAGCTTAATATACATCATAAAATGTTAACCTCTAAGAGAAATAAATCGCCTTCAACGAAATGAATAAAAGGTAAAATGGATAATATTTACTGAAAATGATCTAAATATGTGAACATCCACATATTTTCTAGCACTTTCAATACTTTTGGTGAACATTCGATGTAAAAAATCAACACACTTTGGACATTATCAACATGTTGAAATATCAACTTAGTCATCGATATACCCATCCACATACTTCTGACTTTAGCATTATTGTGTTGAAATACTAAGTACGTAGTCAATATAATAATCGACTTAGCACTTTTGGTATTATCAATATTTTATTGAAACGTCAAGTGAGTACTGGACAGAAAAATCCTCACACACTTTGAACATTATCAACAGTTTATTGAAATACCAAACGAATAGTCGATATAAAAATCGACACAACTGTGACATTATCAGCAATTTATTGAAATTTCAAGTTACTGTCGTAAGCTACTAGGACATCAATATCGACCGATATCAATACCGGACAATATGAGATTTCGAACGATGTTGTATCCGAGATCGGTCAATATCGAATGGCAAACACTGTTGCCCATATTGCCAAAAACAAACGTGACCTTGTTTACATCCTGTGATTACTCTATTGAGTGTCATATTCTCGTCTTCAAAGATAGTAGAAACTTTTCTAACTCGTCGAAAGAATAATATTTCTCTAAACTTAATAATTTAATTTTCCAAGTTTGATTTCGCACTTTTTCTGGATGAAGTATAACACGTTTCTCATATTTCAGGAATAGTTTTGAATGTCAAAATATTGTATCACTCCAATGTAGAATGATGCTTAGTCAGAACGGTCAACCATGATCGGTATCCGCGTTATTAGCCCGGTATAAACACGTTATCGGGCCCGTTATTGTTGTACAGCTTGGTAAATATCTATACGCTTTTGACAATATAAAAAATAACTTGTTTAAATATCAAGTGAATAGCTGATGTAAAAATCAACACAAGTTTTGACATTATCAACAACATGTTGAAATATCAAGTTAGAAATCAATATAAGCATCCACACACTTTTGCCAATTACAAATATTGTGTTGAAATATCAAGTGATAAAACGACAGAAAATCCACACACTTTTGATATTATCAAGATATTGTTGAATTGCCAAGTGGGTAGTCGGCGCGATGGCAGGCATCTGCGTACACGGTACCAGAAACTACCATCAATATCAAGAGTATAACTGAAGTGTAATTTGATTTCACACGCCCATGGAGTGTGTTTTTGAGGGTTGCTCTGATATATATATATATATATATTGTCCTTTGTGCCTATTGTCATTCTGCTTTCTTACACATGTGAAGATATATTCTGGCTTATATCTGCCAAGCTATTTGTTACACGGCGCAGTGGTTTTGCAGTCTTTGTATGCCCATGTATATATTTTGAATAATAAATCCCTTTTCAAACCTAAACTACGGGAGAGATTGCAGCGACTGGCTGGGCTGTCTACCCTTGCTCCAAACTTTAACGCCGTATAGCGGACAAACGAGGCCTTACAGGGTCGAATTACTACGTAGGCATTATCAGCATCGGAGTAAGAATACATTTACAAAATCTTATGAAAAATTCCTGTTCGAACCGAAATACTTCCCTTGTCAGTAGAAAGAAAGTGGCTTCCGATTTTGATTTAGTAGAAACAAACTGGCGTCCGATTTTGGTTCAGACACCTTAGTTTACCTGGCTTCAATTAATGTTGTGAGGCCACAACTTTGAATTCTGGTATTCAATCCAATGTACAAACTTGCGTGAAATTTGCTTACGTCTTCTCGGTTTTGCATATCTTCACGCAAATCACTCTTGGAATAGACAAATGCTATCAGTATTATATGTTATTGAGGTTGTTAACCCATCAGGTACTTTTAATTAAGAGTTACAGTTGTAAAAAGTGTAACTGCAATTTTTTATACTAAATTTCTTCTATATTACCTTAAAGATACTACCTTTGGAAAACTTTCTGTATGGAGTGACAAAACGTTTGTCAACTTGCATCAAAATCGGATTCTCTCTTCAGCCGTTATTCACGGGTAAAGATGAGAAAGATCGGATTTACCAACTCTATACTGTTAATAGTTTTAAAAGGAATTTGTCTGGAAAATGTCAAGGAGATCAGGCAACTGACTTCATGGAGATTTTCAGTAAAATTACTGAGAAAACGAAGAAATAAATCAGTTTCCAAAAATCTATTCAAACACGAAAATACTCATGACAGAAAATTCTCGACTTATATTCGAATTAATATTTCAACTGTTATACTGCGCATCTATTTTTGTCAATAACATTCTCTGGAAATTTTCAGGCATGCCTGTTGCTTCGTCACATTAAGGTTTTCCAGATAGAGAAAGAGAGAGAGAAAATTTAAAAACATAACAGTATAGAGTTGATAAATCCGATCTTCCTCCTTATGTTTTTTCGGGAATAACTGTTGATTGGAGTATACGACTTTGCCTGACTTTGCCTGACAATGGAGAACAAACAGAGGAATTTGAAATCTATATCGCAGAACCGTGGATACCCTAACCGAGTAAGAACTAGGTCCAAATGTCGATAATGAAATTAAAATATTTGAAATCACCGGAAATAGACAATATTCCAGCCGAATAAATGAAAGCGGGAGGAGCGGCACTAATTCAGGAATTGCACAAATTGATAAATGCCATATGGAGAAAGGAGGAGCTTCCAAAGGAATGGAAAACCTCAATAAGAGTTCCGATTTATGAAAAAGGCGACAAATCGGACTGTAATAATTACCGCGGAATCTCGTTACTTTCAATCTATTACAAGGTATTGTGTAATATACTGCTAACTCGCTTAAGTGTATACGTAGATGAAATAATTGGAGATCACCAACGTTGGTTTAGAAGAAATAAATCCACGTTGGACTAGATTTTTGTCTTGAGACAAATCTTAGAGAAGAAATGGCAAAACAATGGGACTGCCTACCAGCTATTTAATGATTTTAAGAAGCCTTATGATTCTATCAAAAGAGAAAAGTTATACCAGGTGTGTAAATATGAAACCGGAATTTGTGCATCGACGGAGTTAGCTGTCACTGTGGTTGCCCTAAAACTACGTCCGTGGCGCCACTTGCTTGTTTTGACTGCTGATACGATTTACAACTCACAACTACACAAGTTTCAAGGTCATAGTGTAGTGTTTAATAGCGTTCAACATGGCGCAATTAGTACCTACAAATTACGATGTGCGGACAGCATAGATTGTTTGTTACCATTTGAAGAAAACTGCTTCAGAATCGCATCGCATGCTTGTCGAAGCTTACGGTGATCATGCTCTTGGTAAGTCACAGTGCTATGCGTGGTTTACAAAATTTAAAAGTGGCGATTTTCATGTGAACGTGGAAGACCACCGGAAAAGTTTGCAGACAACGAATTGCAAGCTTTGTTGGATGAGGATGACGCTCGAACGCAACAAGAACTCGCGGATCAATTAAATGTGACACGAAAAGCAGTTTCCATACGTTTGAAAACCACGGGCAAGATTCAGAAGGTGGGAAAATGGGTTCCACATGCATTGACTGAACGACAGCAGAGAAACCGAAAAACCACTTGCGAAATTCTGCTCGCCAGGTACAAAAGGAATTCATTTCTCCATCAAATTGTGACTGGTGACGAAAAGTGGACCTATTTCAAGAATCCTAAGCGTAAAAGGTCATGGGTAACTCCAGGAGAACCAGCGACATCGACTGCAAGACCAAATCGATATGGACGGAAGACAATGCTTTGTGTTTGGTGGGATCAGAAGGGAGTGATCTATTATGAACTGCTGAAACCTGGCGAAACCGTTCATACCCAACGTTACCGATAACAAATGATCGACTTTCATCGAGCTTTGCCTGAAAAACGACCAGAATATGACCAAAGACAACATAAAGTGGTTATGCTTCACGATAATGCACCCTGCCACACAGCAAAACCGGTCAAGGAAACGATTGCGACGTTTGGCTGAGAAATCCTTCCGCGTGCGGCTTACTCACCAGACTTGGCGACTTCCGATTTTCACTTATTTGCATCCATGGGACACGCACTTGCTGACCAGCGCTTCACATCTTACGAAAATAGCTTGATGACTGGTTTGCAGCACAAGAGGCACAGCTGTTTTGGTCTGGCATCCACACATTGCCGGAACGATGGCAGAAATGTATCGCTAGCGATGGCCAATACTTTGAATAAAATAGTTCTTAGCATTGTCATCCAATCACTGTGTCTTTTCTGTACATAAATTCCAGTTTCATATTTACGCACCTGGTACAGTATCCTGATAAAATTTGGAATTCTCAAGAAACTTGTTCAACTTGTGATGATGTGTCTAAGCGACCCCATAAGCAGAGTTCGGGTAGGTAACAATATGTTAGATAGTTTCGAGATTCGGAACAGATTGAAACAAGGTGATGCCTTGACACCATTGCTGTTTAACTTTGCGTTAGAATATATGTTTCCGAAAATAAAACCGGAAAAAAAAGGGACTAACATTGAATGGCTTAAAATCAACTGTTTGAGTATCAGGATGATGTAGATTTAATAGGGGACGATATAGAGGCACTACAAAGTAACACCGATGTCTTAGTAGAAGCTTGCGATGAGATAGGTCTACAGGTAAACATAGAGGAAACAAAATACATTATAACAAGCTAAAACACAGGGAATAACGGAAATAGGTACATAACAATTAAGAATGAGAACATAGAGAAAGTAAAAAAAATTAAATGATTGGGAGCATACGTAACTAGCAAAAACGAGGTCATGGAAGAAATAAAAAATCTTTTAGTATCGGGCATTGCCATTCAGCCCAGAAACTCCTAACGTCGTGATTAATATAAAGGAAATTGAAATTGAAAATATATAGAATGGTTATTCTACTGGTAATGGTGCTTTATGGTTGCGAAAGATGGAGTACAACCCCCAGCAGATGAACATATGTTACAAGTGTTGGAAAATAAGGTCTTGAGACAAATATAAGAGCCGAAACGGGACGAGATGACCGGAGAATAGAGGAGACTGCATAATGAAGAACTTCACGAACTGAACGACTCACTCGATGTTGTAAGAATAATGAAATAGCGACGACTATGATGGGCAAGCCATGTAGCTCGAATTGGAAAAATGAAGACTATATTGTATTTTTGTTGGAAAGCCGGATGGAAAGAGATCGTTGGGAAGACCGATACGACGTTGAGAAGTCAACATTGGAAGGTATTTTCGAGAAGTAGGTTTTCGTGATGAAAACTGGCTAGATCTTGCCCAGGATAGAACCCGATTGCGATCGTTTGTTACTGCGGCGATAAACTTGCGAGTTCTGTAAGCCATAGAGTGAGTGAATGAGTAAATAAAGTATACTGAAAGAAAACTTTTATTGTCTTCTGGTAACTACAGTTTTTCCGTTGCGACTTACCCGTGAAACAACAACGAGTTATTAAGTTAAGTGACAAAGACTCACAGAAACACACATATGGTCAATTCTCTGAGAAAAGTACTCTTTTTTGAGAATTTTTAATGCATATCACATGATTAGAACAATTTTGCCCATACGAGTTTAATTTAATGAACACATTTCTTAATTTTTAGTGTAATAAGGTATATTGAATGACTTCTGAATTGAATCGGTCCTTATTAAAAAAAAGAAGGATATGTGTCATTAAAATACATAGCATATACCCCCTTTTAACAATGGCCGATATAATTGTGTCCAAATATCACTGAAGTGCCAAAATCAATGTGATAGCTGGAGGGAGCTAGTTGACTGCGCCGTAACATCGCGGCAACCTGATCAAACGGCACGAAGCAGATGTAGTAAGGTCAGTGTGACTTCTGCGAGTGCAGTGAGACGTCGTGTAGCGTGGTGATGGCAACCCGACGGGAACTATCGGCGTTAGAGTGTGGGATGATAGTTAGCCTAGACGAATAGGGCATGCGACTTCGGAACTTTATTCGTTCCACAGTGTCAGGGGTGGACCGTGAGTACCGGAGTGGAAGCATTACGACCCATCATGAATAATGTAGTGGCCGCCCACGGGTGATGGATGACCATGACTGGCGACGTCTGGGCAAACAAACAAGCAACAGTGCGTGATCTGACAGTAGGAATCAATGCAGAATGTCCCAGGAACGTGTCTGAGAGTTAAGGCAGTGCAATTTGGTCTCCTTGGTGTATCGCAACCAAAGACCTGACACATGTGCCGCAACTAATCGCTGTCCACCGGCGGCGACTCATATGGGCTCGAGAACGCGTGAATTGGGCCTTATAGTAGGACTTGTAACATGTAGCGTTGTCAGATGAGTCACGTTTCCAATTGGTCCTCTCGGATGGTAGGATCCGGGTGTGGCGCAGACCCCATGAGGTCATCGACCCAAGTGCGAACAAGGCAGTGTGCAAGCTGGTCGTGGCTACGTCATGGTGTGGGACGTGTTTACCTGGCATGGATTGGGTTCTCTGTCAACTTGAACCGGACATTGACCGGTCAGCGCTATGTTCAGCTGCTTTGTGACCATCTCCAGCCCTTTGTGAACTTTATGGTACCCTGTCAACAACGTGATTTTGCGTGATGGCAATTCGGCATGTGACCGGGCCGTAATGGTAATTCTGACAATTTTCATCGCATGATTTACCCCTCTAGATCGACGGATATGAACCCTACCGAGCACATGTGGAATATCATCGAATGGGGTATTTGTACCAAGGATCCTCCACTTGCACAGCCTCTGAATAGTGGACGGCAATCAAGACTGCATGGCTGCATATCCATTCATCGGACTTCCAGTGACTTGTTACGTCGTCATTGCCACGTTGAGTTTCTGCACTTAGCCGTGCTCGAGAGAGTCCCACGCGTTATTAGGTAGGTATCCAATGACATTTGGCACTTCAGTATCTAAAAATGATATTGAAGACTTAAAAGTTCTTGTTGGCGGAATTAGATTCTAGATCCAAGAGAATTTGTTGGATTTTCAAGAAACTTGATCCTGCACCACCGAAAAAGCCAGGAACAACTGTTTTATAATCTTTTTCACTCAAATTTCAGTGAGCAACGAGGAATAAAAAAGATTTTCTTTTCTTTCTATTGTAAAGTTAAGTTGTTCTTGTAAATCTTTGGTACTTTCTCGTTTTTTTATATTTCATCATCATCTTTGGTTTCCCTTTTGCACTGCTGTAGAAAGAGCAAAAGGTTTTCCTGTCTCCCACCTCCCCTCCTATTTTATCAGAGCATAAACAAGGACGAGTTGCTTTGAGAGTATCGATTCTAAAGCTCATTTCAGCTCGTGGAGAAAACTCAGAAGCAAAAGGAATCCAAAAAAAAAAGGTATAAAGAAAGAGAAAATAAAGGAATAAGGAAAAGGAATGGAGTGAAGATTACGTTTGTTGGTTGCAAAGGTAAACATCCGTTTCTATTTTCGGGAAGGGTTTTATCTCGATTTTTCTTTGTTTTTTTTTATTTCTTTTTTTTTTTAAAGATGACGCTACCATTTGCGATACGTCACTGTCAGTCTAACACTCTTTTCAGTTTCAGAACCTCTCCTTTTATCCTCTCTTCTAGTGACGTCATCAGGAATATTTTCAGTAACAAGACATACCAAGGTATTTACAATGTGTTTATTTGTATGTAATAGCCCATTTAAAAGTGTGACGTAAGATGACGTAAGAAACACCTTCGTGTTTCCATAGCAGACACGTTGTTTCCTGTCAGAACAAACTGTGTAAACATATATGTTGATTTAAAGTAGAAAATAAGCGAATAACATGATTTATGCTAATTTTGTGAATTACTCTCTAATCGCAATTCTTTCGAGGTGTCTTGCTTTGTCACCCACACTAATAAACATGTCTTTTTTTTGTTTGCTTTTTAAATATGGCGAAGTCATTATTTTTAATGATTTTTCTATTACTCGCAGTTTAGCAACTCATTTGTTTGGACAAGTTTTCTAAAGTTGGTCTAGTAACGCAATGAAACACGTGGTGGTTTAGCTAGTTCATTGGAACTGGAGCAGTGCCGGGTCTAGAAATTTCCCTATGGGGTACAAGTTAAATTTTGCTGCCGTTTCTGTGCATAGGCGCCGGTATGGACATTTTGAACACGTTTAGGTCAATTTCAATTTAATATGCAATTTTACTTCCCTTTTTAGGAGTTTTTATTTTTAGCATTCTGTCGCTCTCTAAACGTGCCTCCCGGGGCGCTTGCCCCTTCTTCCCCTCCTAGATTCGGCACTGAACCGGAGAGGAGTGGGAATTTTGAAGATATTTGTGGCCTTTAAGCATATAAGGCTCAGGCCTTGGGACCTGACTATTGGCGGTACGTATGCACTATAAAGGTTAAGAAAGGTGACTTACATAGTGATGAAATCCATAACAAGAGCGTCAAAATGTTGAAAATTGAGTATAATTCATACTACGTAATTATTAATAACTAATATTTTAACAACAACACTTTCTGGAAAAGGAAAGTTGTCCTGCTCTGTGATCGAACTTGGGTCTCTCATGTAGCAATCCGACGTTGTACTGCCTAATTCACTGGCGCAGCTCGTGAGGAGCGATTTCGAAAGTGTATTTACAACATACACACTATGACAACGGTGGAACTGGATCGGTGAAAGTAACCGGAACAGTGAACGAACAGCACCAGAGCTGGAAAATTGTTGACTCCCTCAAATAATCTATGGTGAAGTAACACAACGTTCGTGTGTTACTCACCAGATGCTACAATTTTAAAATATAATATCTTAAGGTATGTTTGGATTTCAAAAGGGAGTCGTTACGAACAACTTCCAACAGGAATTTATAATAACTTACAGGCTTCCGAATTACTTCAGCATAATATGGATTTCATATAAACAACTAGAAATATTGATGAAGGTTACAAGGCATTTGCAAAAGGATAACAGAGATACCTTTTATTATTAAGAAATCTCCATAGGAAAATAGAAATCAATGATTCAATAGTCTAAATAAATTTCTGTGTGGAATTTTGGGAAACCATAAGCATGGTATACAGACGTACCAAATGCTCCTAAAGTTCCTTTTACGATCGAGATAATGGAACCATCGAATTGTGAGACATTTTAAACGAAAAACATGAGTTGAGTGGGTAGGTGAAAAAAGAGGTATATCTCCACTCAAAGTAATTTTCAGTTATTTGGTTGTTTATTTTCAGTGCTTCAAAGAAAAATTTGACTTGAACTAACTCTAATTTCGAGCCTGAGTGGTCGTAGCTCAGTGGTAGGGCACTGGCTTAGCATTCGGAAGGTCCTGGGATCGATCCCAGGGTGGCTGCTCTGACAGATTTGTCCTCAGTCACACCAGCCGGTATGGTACCTTCAACTTAGGCCCTGGCAGACTCCTTCTTGCATCCCTATGCGGTCTGAGCCTTAGATGCCTAAAGGCCATAAATAAATTCAATTGCTTTCTTGAATATCGACTAAATAACATCATGTTATGGAAGGTTGAGCATTTCTCCGTAAATGGAGAACTGTGTGTACAAAATCTTGTGTTTGCTATGCTACTTCTAAAGTGTAGTAGTGTAGTATTAACTCAAAACTTAATCAGAAAATGTTTACTAAAAATAATAATCAGCTTAAATTTCATGTTGTGAATGTAATTCTTAGATTTGTTTCTTTATTTTACGACATTATTAGTTAGTAGAAATTAATGCGCGTATCGAACCCCCTAAAACTGGACTTTAGCAAAATCACCTTTCAACATTCGAAGACAGTAGATTCACTTCATTTCGTCGAAATACTTAGACTCGTTTTCCTGAGGCAGGGACTTAATTAAAGACAGTGCGACAGTTTTAAACGGTGTGCATGGTATAAATATGCGCTTGAACCCTCGTACATCTGCACAACATCTGTGAATTTTTCGCTGATTCACTGCGCCATGTCATGATTGGAAGAGTTGCGGAACAAATTATGTGATGCTGGACTCCGGATTATTATTTACCAGAATGATTATAGAATCGAGTGAATTCTTTCTGAAGAATCATGAATATTTTCATGTTTTATCGGAAAAAAAATAAGCGCAAAATTGTTTGTAACGCAGATAGAGTGATGATGTTGCTTCTCGAGTTGTTCCACGATAACGGATCCTTTTAGTACTGAAGTAATATCTGATGATCTTAGAAGAGGTTCCTTATATCATTGATATTCGCTACAAGCGAATCTTCTCATGATATCATTAAATGAATCGTTCTTTTTTTTTGTTGTCGGAACAGTCAACCGAATAAGAACCGTTAGTTACTCGATCTGTGAGCTCACATGGGCTCATTATCCTTAAGACTTTCCCCATCAGTATGATAAGCGTATGTTGCAAAAATATGGCCCAGTGCACGTGGACGGAATTCTTTAGTGCACATGTACTGAGCCGACATGATCTCCGGATTTAAATCCAATAAACGAATTTTTCCTAAAGTCGAGTCCTAGCCAAATCACTTTCTCATGTCTAAAAGAGGCAAGAAACCCGATTTCATTAAAATCAATCACGTCGTATTCTAGGTAAAGTGTGGAAACAAACATACAAATGTTATTAAGTTAATGTTATTGGATAATAATTTCTGCGCTAAGCCCAAAGATGCTAGAGGCGTGCGTTGCTTACAAAAAACATGTTTATACTGCGTTTCTAATATATTTCTTTTTGATGAGCTATTTGATTGCAAAAGCAAGAACCGTAAGATTATAAATAATAAATGATTCAGAATTTATTAAAAACTTGCATACAGAGTGCTACAAAAGTCACACAACCTTATGGGACAACTAATTTATAGCAAGGGCTGAAAGTAGGATTCGTCTTGTGCTGCACCCAAGTAGACAAGAATAATTATGTTCTTGAACATCCTTTGTAATATTTGTCGCTAGATGGTATCGGCAGAGTTCGATTGTAAATCAGAAACACTGTATGGGTGATCAATGAAGATGGAATCTTTGAGGTACCCCCACGAGTAAAGTCGATGTTTCGTGAGAATATATAACGAAGATACGACTACATGAGATTGCATAGCAGACAATAAGTTCTTGTGAATGCAGACGTGGGTCTCTCTCGACCGTTAATCAATTCTCACAATTTTCGAAAATGGACCCCAGCAGATTCATGACTTACATGAGACCCTCTCTTCATAGGAAGTTAATGTCTGATGCGTCATATGATGTAGTCTTATCTCTATTATATTCTATCAGAAAACACTGACTTTTCTTGTATGGGATACCTCGGCGATGGCATTTACATTAGTCACTCACTTTCAGGATTTCAAAGAAAAAATACAGATCTACGTCGATCTTACATAGTAATTTTAACCTAACTTTGAAGTAAATCAAGCTTCCTTTGACAAGTGCGAAAACTTAATGCAAGGTTTGCAAATCAAGCAGCTTTGACAGGGCAGGAAAGAAGAAACAGACATACCCACCACTTTTTAAGAAAATAAATGGAAATCGTACCCAGGTCCTTTGGATCACTGATTCGATGCTGTAGTCATAATATAAGACTACGGAACCACTCTCAACCAACTTCACTTTCCAAGATCTATTTGTAGTTAGTTGATCAGATCCACAAGAGATGTCTCTAGTAAAAGGGTGGGAGCTGCCAGTGATTAGCTTACGACAAAACATTCGTTGCACGTGATGGCAGCGCAACAAAATAAAATACAATTATATTTCAAGTTTAACACCTTTAATGTGTTAAATTTATGTTATCCTTCATTTATTTAAACTTTAATTTGAGTTTACTTTCCTCACCTTAATTATAATATTTTGTTCAATGAAATAAGCAGTCTGAAATACTGTTAACATAACTTGACATAGCCTAACTTTAGATGGTTAGCGTACTATACGAGGACCTTGTGTAGAACACGCACGAGTGAGAACAGTACGTGTACGTCTAAATTGGGATTTACGGCTTCTTTACAGAGTCGAAGGGTGGAGTTAGTCTGAGTGGCCACTGCAGTCATTGCACAGTGACTGATCATTTCTGGTATCATCACACCGAACATTAGAGCTAAAGGACAATTCATCGTGAAACTCTGCACATATCTGACAACAATACTAGGGCCTCTGGCCCTCATCTCAGTCATCATCATGGCAGATCAACATCAAATGCAACATAGACTACCACCAGTTGTGCCAGGACCTCCACCATACTCTACACTCGGAACCATTCATGATCATCCCAAACGCACAGCAGAAAAAACGCCTCGCACTCGATCACGATCACCAGTCATTAGAAACGAAGGAGACCGGGAACTACCACCAACGAAGAAACTACACAATATAAGCGAATCAAGCTCGGAAACCGAAAATAGAATGGACATCAACAATCATGAACAATTTCCGGAACTGACTCCAAATCATTCATTCCTGTTGACGAACTTCGATGACAAGTTTCGCAATCCGAAAATTCTCTTCCAACAACTCATCAAATACTTCTCTAGAAACGACATCAATAGGATTATACCAACTAGGAACGGCATGCTAATACAGTCACCAGATCAGGATCTAGCGACAAAAATACGAAATCGTCACAGCTTCGAAATATTCGGAAAAACAGCTAATTTAACAAAACTCAACAATAAACCAGTCAGACAGCCACCTCCTCCACGTAAATCTTCAACACTTTCAGTTGTTATCCGCTGAGCTGACCCCCATACTGACGGATGAAGAAGTCGAAACAGAATTGAAACATGAAGGGCACTCCATCATCCGATGTATACGCATAAAAAATAGAACCGGAGGAGCTACATAGATGATCCGCGTACTGACAAACAACCAAGAGACCATAGACGATCTTCTCTCAAATGGCGCATATATATATAGAAGCAGATACCGTGTCGAGCCGTCTCATTCATCACCACCTTTTCCGTTACGGTGTGAAAAGTGCCAACAATATAACGATCATCCGACAGCCAAATGCTAAAACGACACTAAATGTGTATACTGTTCCGGATCTCATTCTACACGATCATGCACAAATCTCCAGCAACAACCCAAATGTACCACCTGCAACGATGCACATCCAACATTCAGTTACAAATGTAAAGCACGACCGGCCGCAGCACCTGATAAACCAGAATTAACTATACCACTCAGAACAACAGAAAACAATCAACAACCAACATCCACAATCACCTCTATCTACCAGCCAATTACCGTCGATCTTCTGCTCAAATTCATCACCGTCACTCTTCAAAACCTACACCCATTCCAAAGACAGCATGTTTTACAACAAATTCAGTACGCCGCAAGAACAACTCTAAATGTAAGCTTCAATGCAACTTATTCTGGATCATACATCTATTGCCATGCCACTACATATGAAACAGAAGTCTAACTGCACAATATCACGAACCAAACACATAATAATCATGGCATTAACTTTTCTTTTTCTAAACATACGCTCACTTCCGCAACATAAAATACTGTTTGAACAAATACTTCTCGAAGAGCACATTCACGCCTTTATTCTTAATGAAACTCACCTTAAACCAAATATGCCTTGCAGAATTTCTTGCTTCAACCTGCTTCGCTCTGATAACCTTATACCAGCCCAAAGAGCAAACGGAGGAGCAATAGGCATCCGACTAAACATCGCACATCGCCAATATACCCCAACTATCCAAAACATCCCAGAGAATCTCATCACAACGCTCTACTTTCAACAGATATACATCACATTAGTAACAATATATGTTCGCCCAGGACATCCGATCCCACATAAATTCTTCGCGTATATTTCCAACACGTTCACCAACTACATAATTATGGCTGACATCAATATTCACAGCAGGTCGGACAGGGAAAAAACAGCATTCCACGACTTCATTGAATACCAAACAACGGGTACAATCAATAACATACCAAAGCCGACAAGACCAATTTCAAATACCACTCCTGACATCGTTATCACCTCCACACATCTCCAGAACCGATGCACATTAGAAGTTTTAGACCTTATCTGTAGTGATCACGCTCCGATCAAGTTAACCCTTCAAAACCCACAACATCCAAACCTTCATCGCAACGTCCCTCCTCGCAACATCCTCAGATTTGACAAAGCCAATTGGACTGAATACCGCAATCATATAGAACAGAATATTCAGCACATAGAACCCCCCACATCAGAAGCAGAACTTTACAATACGATAGACAATATCACTTCTACCATAAAACAAGCATCAGACACCTACATTCCTACCAGCAGAATATTTCCTCACAGACCCAACCTCCCACCTCAATATCTAACCTTAATCAATCGTTCCCGACAATTCTACAGAGACTACCAGAGAACAGGTAACCAAGAATCACTTAGACTGCACAGACAATTTCAGAGAACTGTACACAACTACATCAAAGCTTACAAGCTACGACAATGGGTCCGCACATGTAATAAGCTCGCTGATACATCCCATCCCACGAAGTACTGGAAGAAATTCAACCAACTCACAGGAAAACACACAAAAACTACATATCCATTATTTCAAACTAATCAGGCATTGCATACAGATAAAGAAAAAGCAGACGCTTTCGCCACATACCTCCAAGATATATTCATCCCATCTCCACCCATCAATCCTTTCCAAACGCATCCTGCCGATAGAATAAACTTCAACTCCCCACATCTACAACCAAATACCACTCACCCCCTCCCAGAAAACCCACTTACCGCACCAATCACTTCAAACGAAATCATTCAAACCATCGCCTCCAAACGCACTACAGCACCCGGTCACGATACCATAACCTACCGTCACCTAAAAGAAGCTCCCCTCAATCTCATTAACCACTTAGCATCTATCTACACTTTCATTCTCCGTACAGGCTTCTTTCCCCTTACCTGGAAAACCTCAAAAACACTCATGTTTCTCAAACCCCAAAAACCACCTAATCTCGTATCCTCTTACAGACCCATCCAGCTAACATCCACCCTCAGTAAAACCCTAGAAAAAATACTCGTCAATCGTCTTCACACTCACCTTGAACACTACAACCTGCTTCCTATACACCAAGCCGGATTTCGCCCACAATTCAGCTTCAACGATCAACTCCTACGCCTAATAAACACCATCTCCAACCAGTATAATACAAATAACCCTTCATGCTTACTCCTGTTTGACGTAGAAAAAGCTTTTGACAAAGTTTGGCACCAAGCCCTTATTTCCAAACTACGCTCCTTTCTACTTCCTCTCACATACATCCGATTTATCTTTCACTTCCTCAGCAATCGTATCACGTACATCACCATAAACTCGAGCATCTCTCATCCTATACTCCTGCACTGTGGTGTCCCTCAAGGCTCCGCACTATCCCCTCTTCTCTACCTCCTCTTTGTGGCCTATTTGCCTCCTCTCCCACCAAACATCAAGATATTCCAATTCGCAGACGACACAGCCTTCCTCGCCCTTGGAAAAACTATTCAAACCATCAATCAAACTCTCACTGAAGCCATTCAGACATTTACTTCCTGGTGTGACAAGTGGGGACTCACCATAAATTCCACTAAAACTCAAACCATTGTCTTCATACCCCCAAACTATCGTTCTAGAGTCCACAGAAATCCATCATTGCTAGATCTCAAAATACACGGTAACCCAATTAAACCCTCCAAAACAGTTACGTACCTAGGCCTCATCATCGATCACCATCTCACATGGAAACCGCACTTGAACAAGATCATTTCCAAAGCACGAAACCGCCTCAACCTCCTGAAAAGACTTACTGGAACCACATGGGGACTACAAGCCAAAACTATACTAAACACTTACAAAGTATTCTTAAGACCTGTATTGACCTACGGACTAACTGCTTGGATTGCTGCAAATGACAAATTCTACACTAAACTCCAAATTCTAGAAAGACACGCATTCCGATTGGCATACAGAATCAAACTACCCAGCCCAACACAGGAACTTTATCAACGAATGACCTTCCCACACCTTCTTCTTCATCTGGAAAGTTTGCGCACCAAATACATGCTAAATAGATATGAAACTCAACACCCGCTCTTCCGTGATATACTCCTTTCACACGAACAACGCAACACACCACCTAATCACATCGACAGCCCACTCTCTCTCCTATTCACTATATACAAACAAACATTACCTGAAGACCATCCAGACATAGATTTGATATCGGAATATAGTGCACCAATCATCCCTCACTATATTACACCCTCATTAATTGCACAGTAACCATCTTGAACGCTAGGGCTCACCTGTCCTCATTACCGTTTAGAGTCGCCCCTAGACGAGAAGATCATCAATCATGTGACAAATTTATGCCAACGTGTTGTGGCGTCTACTGCACCTCACCTTCATCACATCTTTCATAATCATCCCAAATTAAAATGATGTAACTACCTTCCCTAATATGTATGATTATGAGGTAAACTCATAATAGCCTGTGGTGTTCAGAAATAAAATGAAATAAAGATTTCTCAAACCTAATAGACCAACCACTATCCTCGGACATCACTTTTCCTTGCAGCCTCTCTTCCCAAATAAAGGGTGTATCTCTTTGGGGGGGGGGGGGGGGCTAGCCTCGGCTAGCAATAATAAAAAAAACTTTTAATACACAGTGATTAAATTGCTCTAATCTTGTATATATTGCTTTATTTTTCCATATACATTTCATGATATTTGACACTTAGTACTGGTCATTATTATATGTAAACTCCAAGATTGTTTACTTTGACAATATATGGTTTCTCATGCATAAAATCTCACATATGAAATTCTCATTAATTTCCCAAATAACTCGCTTGTTTTACGCATCTTGCATTACCAAAATGACACTGAAAGATCACTCTGATATATTTCATGTCAATTTACTATACACCTTTTCATATTTTGCCCCACTTCCATTAGTAATTTTAATCCCTAGAATCCATAATCAAGACCACAAAACTATATAATAATAAGATGGTATATTTTTATTTACTTTTAAACCACAGATTCTTTAAAAAGTAGATTGAAGCGATGCTCTATATGTATAGTTATGCTTCAATATTAAAGGTAAATACGAAAGAATTCAATGTGATTGTTTTTGTTACTATTACGTTAGGTAACAAACAAACATATGCAATAGCACAACCAAACCAAAAGGATATAATATCAAAGATGTAAGTCCTTTCGAGTAGAGTATAGAAACAAATCTATACAGATGCATGCACAAACTAGGTTAGAATCAAAGCTACTGTTTATTCCATGCTTCCAACAAACAATTAGTTTAGTATATTCACAATATGTGTACTCTCATGAAGCATGCATTCTATAGACAATCCATACTTAAAGACATCTAAGCAGTCGTATTCCTAAATACACAGAAGCGTAAGTTCTTTCTCAACAGATGACAGATGGTGTTGAAATATTGCATTTTGAAACTAAACCTTCACCAATTAATCCATTAAATAGGTGCACATGGGGCAACAAGTAAACCACATGAATCACAACCATTCCTCGTATTTATCCATGCCATATTCTTTGAATCAAAGGACACATACAACGAATAGAACAAATATCTTTAACGATATTTCTACAACATATAATCTAGTTGGCATAAATAAATCCCAATGGTTTTCGAAAACTTAATCGTTAATCTCAACTATAAACCATTATTGAAGTTAGTCCACACCAGACGATATAAGCTTTTATTCCCGAGAATCAGGAGCCTAAGAAACCTTAAACATGGCTAAATACGGCAATGTTATATCCTAATTTTCGTTACCTCTTGGTTTCTTTGTTCTCTAATATATGTCATTATGGTCGATTTGTTATATGTATATTAATGTTCATGTGAACCTTAAAGAAATTACGTATTTGCGAGGGTAGAAGTTCAAACGCCCTCTGGTGGAGATTTCGACTCCAAACCCGTGACCACGATAAAACTAAGTTGGTTGCAAGTTAGTTGCCGTTACTTGAGGACAGAGAACATCTCGTTATCGTGAAATGTCAGTTTCTTCGTTGTTTGACATTATATTTTAAGACGACAAATACCCGTGCTTTATTAAGTAATGTGCAAGTGCATTTTGGATTTATAACATTTTGTTGGCAATTCACTTTTCTCTGTCGCCACAACTTGCATATTCCGCGTACGCTAAGAACGAAAGTGCTGCAGTGTCGCAGTAGACGTATGTGGAAAATAGACAATATTAAAGCATAGGAGTTACTCGGTAACAAACTAATATAATCCTTCGAGCTAAACAACGTTTACGTGTACCTTCAAATATTGGTAGTCGAAGCCCGTTATGTACATTTTCTTTCTTTGGTTGTGTCATTTGTCTTGTGCACAGAGGAAACGACGGGGTGACATCATTATTACGTCTGCATGCGTGAAAGGACGGAGTGTGTCATGTGCAGTCGACTTTCTCTGGAGAAGTGCTCGCTTGGATACAGCTAATGCCGTGGATGGAAGTTCGAGAGAAGATAGACATTGGTGATTTAAGTGAATGCAGATTGTTATACGTACCCCCCCCCCCCCATTCTCATTTGTCCTCCTTGCAACTCAACCGATTGGACGAACATTCAACAATTCATCTTAACCGAATGTGACAAACAAAGAACTGGAAAACTGTAAGTAAAGATCTCAAAAATAATATTGTCCAAATTAAACTGTTGTTTACTTAAAGAGCTCTATAAACAAACTTGATATCTTAAAGCCTATATCAGCGAGAATTTCACTCGCGGCAATATTAAAACATTGTTATCCATTATAGCTTTCATGGCAATAATGTGTAAATTCCTGACCTCCCACGTTCCGATCGTGAGGGAGAATTTTAAGGGTGAAAGTATATTTGAATCTGGTAAGAGTGTGTTCTTTGTTGATGTACTGTTAAACAAGGTGTATATGCTACCTGCGAGATTTCCATTTCATACTGGACGTCACGAGGCGTGATGCCACTGTAATTCGACCAACTACAGGTCAAAACCATAACCACTAGACCACGCTCTGCGAGATCTAGATGTAGTCCTCCCAGAATTTGTATTCTGTATTCTCATGTGGTTCTCGGATCACATGATGAGTTTTCTCGTGATTCGGAGCGTGGTCTTGCATCCATGATTCCCGGCACGAAGGCTACAGCCTCTGTAGGGCCCTGTAGACGATTATTATTATTATTTTTGGTTGCAATGTCCAGCTTAAGAAAAGCTTGAAATTTAATCATAGAACACAGACTACATAACAATTGCTGTAAGTGATTTAGTTCATAAAATTTATTATTTTTCTGGGCAGTCTGACAGAATAAGGCTTGTTATAACAACCAGTCGTTCCAAGAAGGTTGTTTCATATTTGGTTACCACGTTCATCACAATATCAAGTTTAATAAGGTAAAAAAAGTGATTAACAACCTTATAAGCTTTGTGAGATGTCATCTCACGATAAATATTGCAAATTCTGTTCAAGAACATGATTATACGAATCCACTTCTGTGAATCAAAGAATTGGGACCACTTCCAGCACTTACTATAAACTACACAGTTACCCCATAAAGTTCTGTGTATTTTAACACTATGTAGTTAAGAATATCCGATAGTAATGGCAACAGAGGAGCAATATATAGGCCTAAAAGTTCCGTATGTTCCTTAGTAATTGAATGAACCTAACTCACATAACAATTTCCAAGGTGGTAGAACATGAAATCATACCCCAGTATCAGCTGCAACTAAGTTCGGGAGGCACGTTTGCAGGAATCGTCTACTCAGCGCATGTGTACAGTGTTGCGTTACGCTCGAAAACTCATAAGGGTTTAATAAACTCCAATCTGCTTATATCTGGAGATTTTTAAATTCTTCTTTTTGACTCTTTTATTTCTACCACAGAATAGAAAGCGCATTCATCTAACTTCACATCTGCTGATCTCCGGAACAACAAAAGTTTCACCTCAGTTTTGACGTCCAAGCCGGGACTAAATTAGTTTTGGCGCCCGAACAGGGACTAAAGTAGTTGTTAGTCTGTTTTCATATAACTTCGTTGCTGATGCGAAAGGCAGAACGGATGGAAGGTGATTTATGATTGGCTCTACGAAATCAAATTTACCAATAGTGTGGTATCTTTCTCACAGCTCAGTGCCACCTACTTACTTTGTGAAAATTCCGGTTCGCTAGTATATGGAAAAGTGAGATGTTTTACCTTTAAGTACAAAGTCTACTCGAAAAGAAACAGAACTTTTAGAAAATGGAGAGAATGGTAAAACTCACCACTAAACTGAACCTGTCTCCTTTATAGTACTCTCCACCACTATGAGAACACCGCTCCCAGCGTTTCTTCCAGTACTAACATCTCTGAAGGAACTCCAGATTCGGAATCGCTTGGAGGTTCCGTAGCGATTTCTTCTAGATCTTTTGTGTGTTCTGAAATTTGTAGTCTCTGAGGGTTAATTTCACTTTAGAAGAAGGCTGGTGCAAAATCTGAAGATCATGATGATTGTTGTTGTGCAACAACAGTGTCTGGTGTCTTTCAAAAAACCCTCTTGGGCGGGTAAGGTATAGGAATCTGAATTATCGTCATAAAACACTTTCCGCCACCTTTATAACCTCTTGTACTCGAACTTTGTCATGTAATCGTTGCATGGCATTAACGTAAAATACAAACTTGTAAACCCATGTGGCATTAACTCAGAATGGATGACCAACCCCTCTGCCAGCCAAAGAAAAGAATTGACAACATTTTTATACGACATTTACTCACTCTAGCTGTTATGAGTTGTGGTGAATATTGCCCGACACACGGTGATGATTGGACCTTCGTTTCAACATCATACCCATCCACCCACGCTTCATCAGCAGTGATCACCAGATTTAGGAAATATTCAGCATTCGCTCGTCATAACAGTTCTTCGCATGCCTTGACAGGCCTTTGCTCATTTGTTAATGTATGTGGCACCATCTTAGCAACAAGACGTTACAACTGCAGTTTCTCCCTCAAAATCGTATGATGTAAACCTGTAGCATCAATTTAACGTACTATGAGACGAAGGTTTGCAGGGATAACGACACGTACTCATTCCATGTGATCGGTATTGATAAATATGGACGGCCACTCTGATTTTCCGTCGTCGTCTGGGGAAGCTGGATCCACTTAGACAAAATTATACTATTTGTAGCATTGTGTTCAACTAGCAGCATTCCCCACCGTAGAATCAAGATGGTGAAGGTTCCTGTAAAAAGGTGTGTGCAGTTTGACAAAGAATTTCACACATATTTGCTGCTCTTGATTCATAAGTGGGTAACGAGCAATCGCCACGGACACTCAACACACCTGCACTCAACGTGTTCTCCTGCAGTACTGCTGTTAGTATCAGGTTTGAAAACTGGGCTACTTAATGTGTAAGGCAACCAATAGACACTCACTGTCGGTTCTCTTTCAGATCTCTACACTAAAACTTTAAAATAACAATTCGGTTTCAATTTGAACAGTCGTAGTATTTTCTTAAATATTTCAACTCAAAGCACCCCGTTTCCCGGAAAGCGTTAATATGTATCTCTGGTTATTTTTTAACGACCCATTTTGATTCCTACGCTGTTAATATTTTAAAAAAAGGTCAGAAAAACGCTCATGGCCTAGCCGCAACTAGAACGCAGAATATTAGTGACGCTGGTCTAACCCGTTAGACCACACGACCATTGCGATCGCCCGTTTAAAAAAAAAGATCTTTACTAATGGGCGTTTACAAAGTTCATGTTTTATCTAAGAAGATATGAGAATAAAAAAGCTTGAGAATAAAAGTTTTAATACGTTAAACTGTAGCTGAATATCGGTAATTTTTCAAAATTGATACTTGCTCTAGTTTATAACAAAACAGTTAAAGTTCCACAATTTCTGAGATTTACCCCTATGTTTAGCACCTTGATACTTTCCAATAAGTATACAGTAATCGCAATAACACTCCTCTTTTTTTCCTATTTCTTGAAAAGTCCTAAAGATGGCGCGTCAGGTCCAAAGAAAGAATTGTTGCAAGTATTCATCAGTATAAAATTTATTTTCAAAGTAAATTAATAATTTAATAAGTAAATAAAATGTTCTTTCAAAGCAAATACTTTAAATGTAAAAGAAAATAAACAGAATAGTAAACAGATAACGTATTTACGAAGTCTTAGCATCTATCTTTATCTCTGATACGTATAAGTAAAAACTTAAGAACTCTGAAGACTGTGGTTTAGCAATAATTCTTTAACCTTTAATTTGTTTTCCATGTTTTGTTAACTTGCGAGGAAACACATAAGAAAGCTGTAACTTCTTTTCACAGGATTACTAGAGTTACAAGTTGTGAATATTGCACATCTACCCTTGTACAGTAGTACGTAATGTGCATATTTGTAATAGGCAGAACACTATGTGTGACGTCATAACTAACCAAAGATGGTGGTTCCATTAGAATTGTGAACCAGGAAGAAAACAACGTTTCTTGGCCTTTCTCCTCCCAAGTAGTAAAAAAAAAAAAGCTCAAGAACTGAGGAGTAAGCTGGGTAAGTAAGATTCAACATTCCAATCGGATTTGGGTATCTGCATTAATCTTCTGTAGCAACAGGAAACCACTCGTGAGGAGTCTGAAAGTCATAGTGATTGTATGAGATACTTTGATGGTAGATTAAAATGCCTTTGTTGTTGTTATAATGAATCTCTTTTTCACGTAGTGTTTTAAAACTGGTGACCCAGAAGGCCATTGAGCACTAAGAAAAATGTGCTTGAAATATTTGTTTTTGTTTCTGAGACTTAGGATGACGTTAGTTCAGTAATTCCAACAAACCCCTGTGGAGGGTGTCACCCCCACAAATCCTTGATATCTGCCCTACAATTTAAAAAATTTTGCGATCAAAAATCGATAGAAACCGTGCAAAATTCCACTTACACCTTCCCAATTTTGACTTTACCCCTCCCCACCCTAGCAGAATCTCTTCGTCAGTTTTTCATGTATCTATGGGGAAATAAGTGACACCATTTCAGGCTGGACATTCGTTTTTCAGTGGATTTCACTAAAGAAACAAACGAAAAGCGTTGTTATTCTCTGGTTCTCGTCGTCATATTTGACTGCAGTTATGGTATCACATATGCACAAGTGTCAACTCACAACCGTACATATTATTGCTAGAAGCGTAGACGTACAATTTAAAACTGGTTAGCATATGTGTGAAAAACGTTAAAGACTTATTAAGTTTTGGACTCTCTCGATCTCTGGTAAAGAACCTTATCATAATACTGATCTTAAGACAGTTGTAAATATTTGGTGTCTGAAGAGAAAGAGAAGAACAGCTAAAATCATTGTGGAATTGTTTCAATTTCACAGAAGTGCAGAAAATACAAAAATTTCAAACAGCCTAGATCCTAGTAAATCTTCCTACCGCCCTAGTAAATCCATAATAGTAAAAACACCCTAGTAAATCTTCCTACCTGATATCCTGGAGACCGCTAATCTACATTTAAGACTGAGTACATATTATGCATAAATACCAGAAGGAAAAACTTTAGTTTTATCAGATTGAAAACAATCATATAAACGAAGGTTACTTTAATCGTAATCTAAAGTCAGTTTCTCTCTACCTGCTTTGTTATAACGGCTAGCGTGATGTGTTTTTGACTGTTGATATGATGCAAAAATTCTGCAACTGAAGGTTGTAGTCTCAGCAGATTGAAAGAAACAAGGTAAATTAAGGTCTCTGAACACATCTGAATTTTCCCAATGTGTTAGACATTGAGTGCAAAAAGTGGAAGGTATAAAAGAGAGCAACATTGCAATTTCGTAAAATCATAAAAGTGTAGTAAAAACATACGGAGGCAGTGCTGCCATTTATCGTTAGAGATCGTTGGTTTCAACTAACCTTAAAGTCAGTCAAATTAAGAAAAAGAAAACATTTTTTAAGGCTACTAAAAATGACATCACTCATTGTTCCGAAAAAAAGCAGAACTCAAATTTAAGACAGTTTTCGAAATAATACGTAAAAATGTTGTGGAAGAGGATACTGCGTCAATGGTTAATTGATCTCCTACTGTGTTTTGATTTGCCGTTGGGTCAGTCGTTCACGTCACTCTTGTGGATTAGATTTTCTCCATTTGTCTGCCCATGTTTTGTTTGCAGTTAGAATTTGGTTCTATTTAAAAATAACATTCACATCTTAAAAAACATTATAAATTAGAAATATTGTCTTGTAGAGTAGTCACAATGTAACACAAATATTGGTACGTACAATGTGAACATATTGTGGGACAGGTTTGAGTCTGGCCATAAATAACTTTTCTCTGTATTTCATTTCGCATTCTTTCAAGACACCTATACCCGAAATAGTTCTTCTTTTTCCCAACAGATAGTGGTATAGTATCGATAAGATGAATAACGAGTATATCGGACTTCAATAATAAATTAGTGTTTCCTTTTTATCGTTCTGCAAAATCAACTTTTTGGGACTTGGGCGGTACTGTAAAATCTACAACAACTTCTGTTTTAGCTCCAACTTTTCGCTCAACAATCCAACCACATGAAAAGATAATTTTACATCTATTGCATATATTTATATAGTATATGTATATTATTAAATGATATTTATTACTTAGTTCTTTGGTGAATTCTAAAAAAAAATTGATTTTAAAGCTTAATGGCGCTTTCGTGTACCAAGGCAGTGTATTCCAAATTGTACATATACGCCGCACGTGTACGAACCAAGATATTTTGCGATTCACAAAATAAATGAAATAGTAACGTGAAAATATCTTGAGCTTAAGCCAGAGTCAAGCACAAAGAGCTTAAGACAAAAGGCAAGTCTAAAGTTGTGAAAAATAATTGAACATTCTCACGAGTTTCGAAATATAATGACGTCATTAATTCCCAATATATTCCCCATAGTAACTAGTGGAAATATTGAATTAATGTAGGTAATAATGTAATTTGTGTATTTGAATTCATTGTCCGATGAAAATTGAAAACGAGAGGAAAGAATTCTATTACTTCAACTTCTTTCTCTCTGTCTTTTATTTTCTCTGGAACAAACTTGCTTATGTTTTCATGTATTCAGGACGTAACCCAAATGCGGATTTCCAGCTTTTGCGTTTTACATCAATTCATCAAATTCCAGTATAGGATAACCGAAATTAACTTTTACGTTCATTTCATCCTCCAGTAGTGATTACAATTAGTTTTAATAAACTATTAGTAGTAACTCCAGAATTGTGTGCACGCAATCCTCAAGTGTTCATTTCGTTATATACGTATATCAGCACAAAATTTGGCATAAATATTATTCATCACAACAGAAAAAAACATATAGGTATTCACGTCCCTAAGTACCTCAGTTGCAGTGATTCCGCCAGAACCCCTGGTGGGGGGGTGTTTACCCCCTACAAGTCTCGACAACTTAAAATGTTTGCTGCAAGAAATCGATAGAAACCGTACAAAACTTCACTTAGACCCTCCCAATTTTGATTTTACACCCCCAACCCCCTAGCGGAAACTCTGTTCGGTTGTCAGTGTTGTCGACTAATTTAAAATGATATTTCTGTGTCTGATAAAAATGATGTTTCTGTGTCTGATATGCTATTAAGAGACCCTTGAAGCCTTTGCGGTTGTTAGTGAATGTGAGCCCACGCTTTTTTATATAATTTTCAACGCACGTACACACATGCTTAGACCTACCTCGCTTTAACATTTTTTTTTTCTGGTCGATCTTTTAATTTTGAAAATGAAACATTATTCTTTTATATGGCTTGCTCTGATATGCTCAATTCGGTGGCTACGGCTTGTACCCTCAGAATAAAAAGTAATTATAAATAATTACCCAGAAAGAAGTAATTTATTCATTAAGTAGTGTGTTTTGTAACAAAAGTATGTTTTCACTCATTGTTATTTTTTTTATATATATATATTTGAAGTAAAAACAAGATCAGAAAATAAACAGACAAAATGCAGAAAGGTGGAAGTTATATTTTGAAATAAGAAATTTATGTTTTGTGTTCAAACATAAATGGAAAGAATTTATTAAGTTCAAGAATTGTTATAAATTCAGAGTTATGTTTCATTGCTAAACTGTTTCAAAATTATTTCGTGAAGTAAATATTTGAAAGGTAAAGAGTAAATATTAACATAGTCCAATAAATTGTGAAAAAAATGTTACAATGTAATAGCATCTTGCTATATCAGATAATTTCACGTGACATGTAATAGAATGGCTTACTCAATTGAGTCTGAATATATTGACAATTCAAGATGCCAAAAACAATGAAAAAGCATACAAGGCGTAAGTTTAATTTTGTTTCTCCTTGAAAATCAGGTTTTTGGGCTATATTGTTTTTCCCCTGTACACTTCGTTTGCCTTAAGCCATCAATATCATAGTGTTTTAATGTTACAGTCGATCTCTCTTGTAGTGGTATACAGCTAGTCGAAAAGCAATATTTTGGTACAGTATGTTATGGCCAAAAACAAAGAACAAGTTATCTTTCCATCCATGTCCTGATATAATTGAATTTCTTTTGTCTTATCTCAAAGATGCAAAGACACCCTCCCCCCACCGTGGTCCCGCCGATAACGGTATGAACTTCGGATTGGTGATAGGTAGACACGCGAATTCGAACTCAATGGCCGACCATCCTGACATAATTTTTCCGGATTTTCCTCGCTTTCACCAGACGAATTCTGTGGATGGTACCTTAACTAAGATCTTGCCCGATATCTTTTCCATTATCTACCTACCCTATCCCGGATTGGAATAAAGATACCAAATGGGCATAAACAAATTCAAATTCAAAGATGTAACGAGTTTATAAAATTACCTATTAAAAAGTCTCGGGCTTGCAATTGGATTAACCCAATGTCTTTTTTTTATTGCATTAAAACAAGAGTAGCCCAGCGCGGTACTTTCTTGGGCTCAAGTGTCAGGCCAGCGTCTCCAAGGTTCTGGGTTCGAGACTAAACTAGGGAATGCATGTTTGAGGATTTTAGAGACTTAACATCCAGTGGAATTGACACGGGTCGAAGTAATTATTTACTAAACTGAAGCGATTTATTTGAAATTAATTTAGATCCTAAGCAAGTCAAGTGTCCTAGTGCGCGGAACCTAATAATTTTACTGGTAGTTTAATCAAGTGTTTTTTTTTATTTCTCATTTTTTCAATCACCAGTGCACATTTATTCTTACTTTACAAGAAAACATGATAAGGAGCTTTAATTAATCCTTCAATTGACTAGCTTCGTATAAGCTCTGAACTCAGTTATCGTGACTTGTGCTCATTAGGACTTTTTTTAAAGGATGCTATAAAGCAGTGTTTTTCAACCTTTTAACATTTACGGACCGACAAACTATAGAGAAAATCTTTCACGGACCGTGTTATTTGGATAAATCTTGTTAATACTAAAACAACGATAAGTACTATAGAATTATGAAGGAAATCTCTTTGTAAGTGTAACTCCTAAGAGTAGAAGTAGTCCGGGATACTCTGGAATGAATAATGCTCTCGCGAACCTGCCAAGATCCTACTAATTCCTCAGGTTTTCTTTATTGTAATGACACTGGTCAATATTCTCGTGTAATAGGATATATTTTGAGCATTGACCAAGAGAGTATACTCACAGAAAACCAATCTCTTGGAAAACAAAGTAATTCAGAGAAGTAACATTAGTTTAACTCTAGTTTAACATTTTGACATAATCTCTCGTTTGACAGCAGAAACGCTATTACATCTTTTACACTTAAGTCTTCATTTGTTATACGTTGTAGCAATTTCCCTTATATAAATAATCACTGAAAATGGTTACATTATAATTTCTAAAGCTTTCTGTAAATTGTAATAAGAAAATATATATATATAACTTGTGTAAATTAATAAATACATAATTATCTACTACACTGAAAATCATCTGTACGTTCATACATAATTACTTCCATCTCTTGACGCAATTTGGCATACTCCCATATGTAACTAATTTTAAGTTCAATAATGAATCAATTTTCTAAACTTAGTTATTACATATCCTTTATTGTAAATTAATTCTTTTTGACGTTAAATTTGTTGTGAAACACTATATTTGTAACTTTTTAAATCTTGAATTTCTTGCTTTTCATTTAGGTTTACCTACCTAAAAATAGGTTTGTGGGCATTCAGTTTTAATTCAATAGGTAATCTTTTTATTTACACGCAAAACAATTAAACTAAACCATAATAATATTATTAATAATTTAATTTTTTTTACAAATGCATAAAATGAGTGGTAGATTATTGAACAAATGATCTTGTCGTGCATTTTAATACATCATTCCTATGTTTGCCTGCAAATAACATCCACGTTCTTATCTTATTAGGGCATTTTCACACCTTGTTACATGTACTTTTTTGTACTATGGAGTTAAAAAAGAATATTCTTTACAAGTATCTTGTAATAACTTGAGAACGGTTTAAAATATGGTATAAAAATAGTTGCTTAAGTGACTTTCTGAGAAAATTTACGATGTATTTCATATGTCACTTGCCCCCATTCCCAATAAAAACGTTACATTCAAGATGGCGGATCAAAGATGTCGAATGGAGCATGTGTCATGCAGTACTTGGTCTCATTTACATTTGATATGGTTACATAAATGTTCCGTCATACCTAGAAATTATATGATTCACTTTTAAATCACCTGGTATATTTTACTAGATAAATCAGAGACGTTTTCAACCATCTGGAGATCATCCTGTTTCTTCTGCCGTTGAAGACTATGAAAGTTTCATACAGATCTGAGCGTGTCACTACTTGGGTGTTCCTTGTGAGTGTATCTGTAAACTTGAAATGTACTTGTCTAGCTGTCGACGAAACGTACCAGTCAACAGAATGATAAAAATAATACAATATTTTGTTTCATCCTTTAAAGTACGATTATACTTATTCATGTCACATAACATTGATCAGCTTTTAGATTTTTTTTTTTTTTTTTGGAAATCAAAAATATATTTGAAGCGTGTGAGGCAAAAACATGGTAACCCACAAATGTTTATTTCTTGAGTTATTCAGCACCCGATGGAAAGGAATCATACCGCGTCGTTTAATGTTGTCCGACTTCAAATTGTGCTCCAGAGATGGCAGCAATATTTACTTATGGTAAGCCTATTGTAACATTTTGGGATTCATAAGATGGTAACCAACAATTAAGATGGCGAGAAACGAGGATCAGTATACCAGCTTCCCACTAAAAAGGGAAATAATTTGTAAATTAAACATTTCTTACAGCGAGTTCAGTGAAAAGATTTATTCTTGAGTGACTTAGGTAGCGAATATTATGGTATAAATAATAAAACATGGTAACCCACACAGCAGCATGAAAAATAGAAATTCGTTATTTTGATTTGGTACAATTATTTTAAGCCTTTATGTATAGCTTTACGTGAAAAATCAGCTTTCAGCCAATGAAAATGACTTGTGCAGCAGTAAAAATCGAATTTCTTAAAGTTTAACATTGTGGGTTACCATGTTCTTGCCTCACACCTTTCGTTTCCTCTAAACATGGTTTCTTTCGTTAGTCTTAACAAGTAATACTTCACATTTACAACATAATTTATTCACTCCCAATGCATTTTCGTTTTACAGCACAACACTTTTTTTCAGGATCTTCCAAATTATCGGAAAAATCCCTTGCCGTGCAAAATGAAAAAGGTCCTAAGTACAATTCTATCTTTCAGAAAGACCTAGTAAGTAGTAATAGGATTTTTTATGTTGCCTATTGCTAGGGTATATCATTTTCTTGCGCCGTCCAAAGATACATAGACTTACACTAAAAAATGTATTGGTACTTGTACCACAAACATTCTCAATCGCAATTAGGACCTTTTTATTTTGCCCGGCAACGTGGTGTTTTGCTTTTAGTCACCAGATGTCAGGAAATTTAAGATATACTGCAATACATATTTTGATTACGGAATACAATGATTAAAAACGTATTTTGACGACAGAAATACCAACTTGCATGTGTTTGAAGTATGTAAGAATATTGAACTACCTTCAATTATTTTAAAGAAAACTTATTAAGGAAATTGTACAGTACTTATGGAAGAGTTCTACATAAAATTTTTACTTATTTGTCAGAAGCTATTACCATAGTACCTGAGGGTACTAATACCATAGTAGCATATTGTTAACGGACAGTTAAACTATAGAAAATTCTCAGTAGAACATTTAATAATTTTCAAATATTTCATTACATTTTAGATTTAAGAAATTATATTTAGTCCGTAAGTATGATTTAATAAAAGGCTGGCATTAACATGTCAGATAGGATGTGTTAAGATTATCGGTCATCAACATTAGGAAAACATTTCAATATATTCTCATAATAAGGTTATTTCTGAGACATCCCTGAGAAAATTTAAAAATCTATTTTCCGAGAGTAATACAAGGCAATGACCCGAGATGATGAGAAAATTTAGTGCAACCGGATTGGACAGAGAATTAATGACATTCATATAAAACGTAAAAACTCAAGGTATCACCTGATTCCCACCGACCGACTTTAGCTCTCGTGAAAGACGCTCTTCGGTAACGAATGCAGACATTTACAAAGCTTTAGTTCAGATTCATTGACTTTTGATAATTAGAGCCTTCAATCAGTGGTCTTTGTTGAGTGATTGTTTATCAAGTAAAAGACAGTGAAAATGAACTTCTTGTGAACTTAACTTTATTTCGTTATGTTATTGTGAATGCAACTTCGAAATTATCATTATCATTGTTGGAACAATATTTGAGTGCGCTTCTTTCACTTGGCTGACTGACTTGAGTGCCATAGAACTTTGAACGCACGTTCATGACTGTTTCTTCCGTGAGGAACTTAAGTGAACTTTCCATTCTTTGACTTTGATCCCACTGGAAGATTAGAGTGAAATTAGACTTGTGAATTCCATTCCTATAAACCTATCAGCACCAGTTCACCAAATTAGGTGAGAGCTTCTGATGATGATTGGTTCTTTTATTTGTAATTTTAGATATGAGAATTGGAGCAATGACAGTTTTTGTGAATTTAGCCTAATGTACTTGTTGAACCGATAATGTAAAGACACAACTAGCTGAGATGTTAGTGTTAGTCAAAAAGGGAATTTAATGTTATTCTTACCCTTGTTTTGGTATCCCATTAGTATTTAGGTTAAGTTGGTCCAATGTTTTTATTACCTCAATTTTGCAACGCTAAGCATATTTTCAAGACATCGAAATTCCCCCATATCTAAGCTACGTCGCCTTATCTCCATACAATAGGAAATTTTTCTGAAGTTTCGTTTTTTTTCCTGGTATTCGAAGTAGAAATCACTGCAAGAGGAGTTTTATATACGAGGGTTGGTTAGAAAGTAATGGTAACACATCCATATCGTAATGTTCCCTTGCGGAGTGCGCCTTAATTGCCTCCGCAACGCTCAGTTCATCTGCGTCTGGCGCCGTCACTCAATAGTTTGTTATTGGTAGGTAGAGCAATAAAGGATCGACGTTTGGACTTTCCTTTCACCTTTCATTAAAGAAGTACAAAGTCAATAAGTTAATAAAAAGAGCCTCCCGTACAAAACTATGGTGAGTTAAATTTGAGGTACAAATTACTTTCTCAATTACTTTCTCTATAAAAGTTTCCGGGATTGTAGTTGACGTTGACCCAGGCAACGGAGTGTTACCTGGAAGAGGAAGGAAGCTCTCAGCCCCGTAGCAGGTTGGAGCTATAATGGTGTCTGGTAAGTCCAATCCCGTGGCAGATCTGGACTTGGGGATTTTATTTATTTCGTAGTAGATAAGGCGGTTTGAGTTATGGCCTATCCCGTAGCAGGTACGACCAAGGTGAGGGAAGAAGAGGAGGAGTGTTTACTATTCCCGTCGCAGAATAGTGCCTCTTGTAGCGGCCCGACGTCTTTTATACCAGAGTCTTGTGTCCCAGGTACGCTGAATCTGAACTTCTAGATGTCGTCTGCAACGTCAGCTGTATTCGGTTGCTGTTATCGGCTTCCTCCGTTTTCCATTATTTGTTTACAAAATAGCACGTGGTTTTACGCATACTGCGTTTCATAATTCACGTCACTTTACAATATATTACAAACTATTTGTTGCTCAACCTAGGTTCGTTTACGTCATATTTATGACCCTCTGCAACTCTGCTGGAAGACGCTGGATACCAGTAGCAATGCCCTTTCTATTGATATTCACAAAAGAGCGCCCTATTGCTTGCAGGATGGAAAAGCACTGTCCTCTTAGTAGTACTTTCAGTTGGGGAAAAGGATCAAAGTCGCAGGGGCTCATATCTGGGGTATATGAGGTATGTATAAGGATCTCCCATCTACATCATTCGAGTTAGTCTTTCACAAGACTAGCTAGCACTATGAATGACGACAGGTATTGTCAAGAAGGACAATGGGGGAACGTGCGTGTAACTGCGGCCATTTTCTCCGCAAAGCAGGATAAAAATGTTCCATAGGCTTCTTGGTGAACCGTAAGATATTCTCTCGCGTCTCTGCCACGGAGAACATCAATCTCAATACATGCACTGTACTTCAACTTAGAAAACATAGCTCTAGAGCGGTCCGATTTGACTTCATAGTTGCGCCTTCGTCTCTCTGCAACCACTGCGCTAGCGAAACTCATTGAGCCAAACTGAGTGCGTTGAATATATCATCCTTTCCACTAGACGTGCTAAGAACAGCTACGCCCTCCCGTATTTATATAGAATATTACGACAGTGTTGCCACTACTTTCTTTCCAGCCAGAATATAAAAGAGTAAAGTGGATATGGTGCGCAACGATATATCTATCTCCAAATTAAGGGTGCTGCGAAACAAAATAGTTTAAGAACTACTTTTCAAGCTGTCTAGCAGGTTATGCTGAACTTACGTTTCAGGCTAGAATGGCGTTGGAAATGAGACAACTTTAATATCCTCTCTCAAACCTCTTTGATTGTCTGAAGGTTGGAGATCAGAATTATATTGAAGGATTGCGTTTTATCTCAAGGAAACTCTATCAACATATGATTTAACTCCAAGGTGCTTTGAAATTTTAAACTCATGGTTACTCAGCGACTCATAGCACTTATTTTATACATTATAGATGGCAGAAAGTTTTGAGAATCGTTTTAAGTCAACTTTTGGAAGATTACAAATAGCATCGATGATAGTTCTTATTGCTGTTCATAGCAAGTAATATGCTTTCTTCAAGATTCTAACAAAAATAATGTACTCCATGTTCCAGTAAATAAAATACATTAAACAACGAGACGACCGTGGGTACTTTATTTATTCAGTAATATTAGAGACTTTGGCCTCATTATGGGTTGGTTAAACAGTGTGTCAAATAGAACTTACTAGTTTTTGCTCGGAATTGTAGGAAACTTGTGGCTTGAACTCTTCAGTCGCAGACTGTATTCCACAAATTCCTAATGTAATATATAAATAAAGTTTAGAGCAGAGTAATAGGAGCCGTTGCGTACGGAGCTTGTGTTCCTCGTTCCAGCTATTGCACGGTGTTTCAAAATGAGTTTTGAAATAAAAGATGTTAATGAAATCATTAAAGAAATGAATGATCCCAATTTCAAGTATGCTCTTTCTTCAGAAGGGTTAGCCACTGCTAGAGAAATATATCCTGACAAACCTCATATGGTCGCTAGGTTAGAACGCCAAGCAAGATGTGAATTAGCTAGGAAGAAAGGTGCTGTTAGTAGTGATCCAAGTCTGCCCTTTTTAGGGACACCTCCCATCAATGTCCCACCTCTGATACATGAGCGCCCGGATCCTCCACAGTCAGATGGCCCACCACCTGTCAAGAAATCTGCACAAGTAGCCAGTGCTGTTCAATTCGTCAAGATCACTGATAATAACAAAACTAAAGCTAATATTGAAATTCAAATTTCATCAGAAACTGACCATTCAATAGACACCGATGGCTTCATCGAACCCAAGAAAACAGCTAAATTTCGTAATATTGTTACAGATTCAAGCATCAAGATCACAAATCGTTATCAATTATTGGAATCCCAAGAAATTTATGATCCTAAAGACATCAAATCCAAGCCACCTGCACTTTTTATATACGGAATAGAACAGAAATACCAGTTTACAAGAACTTTGTCTGCTACCTGCAAAAATCCGCCTAAAATTCGTCATACCAATGACTTCATGTGCCTTCAAGCCAGTACACAGGAAGATTACGATAAACTCAAAGCATATTGCCTCCAAACGAAAGTACAATTCACCACGGATGTACCTAAATCAGAACGGCCTTTCAAAATTGTCATCAGAAAATTACCAGTGGACACTGATACAAATGATATCTATCAAGAACTTGCTGCTCAAAATTATCCGGTTCAAGATGTTAAACAAATGTACCACCGTGATCCTACTTCTCATCACAGGACTTACATGCCACTATTTTTGGTCACACATTTAAAAGAAACTTCAATATTCAAGAAATCTTTCAGCTTGAATATTTGTGCCATTATCGCATTGCCATAGAGTTATACAGACCAAACAAATGCTGCAATGCTTTCGCTGCCAGCGCTATAATCACACGCAGTTTACGTGGTTTATGAATCCCAGATGTGTTAAATGCGCAGGAGCTCACCTGTCCACAGAATGTACCAAAATGGATCGTACTACACCTGCTACTTGTGCAAATTGCAAGCAAGACCATCCTGCCAACTACAAGGGATGCACAATTTTCACGAAATATAGAGCTTCTCGTACTTCAAATACTGACCGACAAACCACTACTACTACAGCAACCTCGCAGTCTCAACAAAAATCCCCATCTACCGTTTCTCAACCAGAACCAAAGATTGATGCCAACAATAAGGAAAATTCACCTTCTGGAAGTATAAATTTTGCCCAAATTATACAGAAACTTACTCCACTTGTTCAAAATCTGAATTTTGAAGATGTCATGAAAGTCATTTCTAATGGATTGTCCAAGATACAAACTGCTCAGGACACCAATGTGATCATCATCACTCTCACCGAAATTGTCACCAACATCTTGCAACTCAATATTAAATAAATAATAACATTACTGTAAGTCAGAAATAACTTTTAAATGGAGTAACTAACTAACATCTTACTGTGATTCAACTTCACCGGCCATCAGAAGACTACAACATCTCCTTTCTCCCCTACAATACAAGAAAATTGTCAACTTTTAAAACAATAAGGAAATAATCTACCACCGTCATCTCTATACGGTTTAATTCAAGAAAATTCATCATTCACTTCAAGTGCACATACATACAGGTCTGCGACAGTTGCGACCTGTTCACTTCATGTACTCTTTTTCATCCCGCCATACAATCAAATAGAAGCCATGAGCAGAATTGCTCGATACTTCCTTCATGAACGCCATCATTTACTCTGGTACTCTGGTACCGTTTTATCAGTTCATGTTTTAGTTAATTGAGAGCTCAAATGCAATTGCAAGGAGTATGAATGCTGGTGTCTAGTGACGCAGAAACGAGGAAATTATATTTCTTAGTCAAAGTACCAATGTTGAATTTGAGACAATACATCAAACAATACTTGGGGAGAGAAAAAAAATGGCGTTACCATTCAAGCTAATTTGGAACCAGTGGATTTTGTTATTATTTGGAGGTATATACTAAAACTATAATTGAAAATCTGAAACATAGACACGTGATTTTAGAAACGACCTACTATCAATTGTTTTGGAGAAAGTATTTATGATGGCTTACTTAACATAATAATCACCAGCAGAGTCTCAAAAGGGGATACTCTTTATTCTGAGTTCAGATATAATTAAAACACGATCTTAATGTTTCAGACCAATGTTTTAAATATATATTATTTAACTTCCGGTTTACTTACGAATTTTTACTGTATTTGAGTCACTGGGAGGCGTAGCTGATCGATGCTCATTTGTTATAAATCACACAACAACGGTAAGTGCACTATTTGTACACATTGGACACACTTTTGTACATAGATTGTCGCGTGTTTTTCGCATGCAGTACACGTGACATTGTTGTTATGGATTTTGGGAAACGGAATTAAGAATAATGTTTGCATCAAAAGGGAAGGAGAAGATTGGGAATTGGCCTTGGTTGGGTCTCTCTGGTTGTCACATTTACTGAATTTTGAACATAGTTTTCGATACTTGTTTTGAGCACCAAATGTTCATAGAAGAACATCTCTGAGGGAGTTTTCCTGGAATAATACATATTAGTCATTAATTAAGATTTCCTGTTGTTAATTTTAGAACATTTGTAGTAACGTTCTGGAAATACTTTCTTTGAAATTACGTGCCTAATTGTTGGTTAATTATTTCGTGTTGTAAAATTTTGTACTAAAAATTCTCAGGTGCGATGGGACGAATAAGTCTTCTATTTTGTTTATAATGATTGATCGTGACCAAGTTATGATATGACATCCTGTTACTCATTTCTGTGTTTGTCAAAGTAGCCTTGTTAATTTGCACGTGCGATGTTGTTATATAATTTTACTTTTCGCTGTATTTTTCCTATTAGTCGTGAATCACAATGATGATGAGGTCCCGTGTTATTGCTGGAAACCTGTCTTATGTAATGTTCATAGCAAGAAGATTGTTTCTCACTTGTAATGGTGTCGCTTGCGTTTAAACAAAATTAGTTTATAGTGTTCATATGTTTTGTATCTGTAATAAAAGGTCTGATTTTTACCTTTGATTTCTTTGAATATTTTTTATTATTTTACCTGTTATATTATATAACTCTCCTCACTCCAACACAGACACACACACACACACACGTAGTTTTAAATATTTGTTTAGTATTTCTTAATTGCAAGGTAAAAGATATATATAGACAATTTTATGTTCTACAAAAGAAGTGCAATATGGTGACTTCTACATAAGCTATCTACCATATAGAACAAACAAGACCCTTCTACAGAACTTCTTTTATCTACCCAAAAATGTTATGCTAACTAGAAATGTTAATATCCTCTCTACATATGAAATATTATACAGTATACTAAATAGGAAAAAAAAACAGTAAACAAATCAACGATACAATATTTTTTTTAAATATGCTTTAACCTTTGAAAACCAAATTCTAACAAAGGAACAGTATGAAATATTCGGATATATACAGCTTAATATTCTCGTACAAACGTCTGAATTAGAGTCATTTCACACCAAATTATCCTGGTTGTACAAAGCACAACTTCAAATTTCATTAAATTTTGATATGGATTTTCTATGGTCGAATATAACAACCAAGGCTTTTTTCCATATCTTTTCCATATTCACTGTGGTTTGATTTTTGATCACTGTAAATGAACATAATTTAATTTATTTCAATCAAACATTTTTAAAGTTACTGTACACATTTCGAAAATGATATGCATTAATTCCTATACATGCATAAGAATAAGTTATTAAGCGCCACAATCGTAATTTATTTGATTATCTAGCTGATAGCTTTTCTAAATATATATTCTTTGGTTCATCTCAAACAAGTTACTAATTTTAAGTTTCGTATGTCTTTTATTCTTCCTCCATTAGCCATCGTTTAATCATCATTACCTATTTTCAGGGCCTTTAAAATCAATTATCCGTACATAGTTTATTTTGTAATTATTTTTACTACCACAAGATACCGCTTAAGTCATGAGATGTTCTATCCTAACCTAAATTTCTAGACTAGACTATTTTTGTCCTTAGAAAGTTTGTCTATGTTTGGAATATTAATAGAAATCGAACGCTGCAGTAGGACACGAAGGCCAGCACCAAGCAAACAGCCACGAAGCCCATTATTTAAGACAGGCGTACTTATTTCATATCTGACTATTTTTTAATATAATTTGATGTATTTTCTAGGAAGGAGAAAATCAGTGTATCTTGAATTTGGGAGAAAATTGTTAGGATTTGGAGAAGCAAGGTGAATAACGTTCCTATAACTTTTATTGAATTGTTTGTCATGGAGGTTTGTTAGTAAACTTTATCCGGTCATATCCGTGGAACGGTGGAAAGTTGTTGGATAAGTTGAGTTTTCTAAGTTCGGTGTTTCTGTTTTGAGAGAAGTTCTTTGTATAAGATGAGATCATTTTTGTTTTGGTGAGTTATTTGCTGTGGAAACTTAAGTATAATGAATTTTCTTTCTAAAGCCGAACTAATACATTTTGTTTTGTTTTACTCTATATATTCTCATATCGGAGTAATCTTAACCTTATCATAAATATTTCCTCTTCAGCTTGCCACATTTTTTGGTAAAAATATTATCCAATATCTCTCAGATTTGTGAAGACTTCCCAGATTTGCTTGAGAATGATATGATATGTTGCTACACTACTAATGAATTTAAAATTCAGGGATATAATCTAGTTTTTAGTTTTGTTTAGATTTTGGAATATAATATTTATTTCATGGAGGTATGTGTCCTCAGATTTTCTTAAATTATGAAGTTGTTGCCTAAAAGGTAATCTTTGGTCTAGTGTGAATCCTAAATATGTACCTATTTTTGATTGTTTGATTTGAATTTTATTAATTATAATATGTTTACTTTAGCCCTTTATAGTACAAATTCCCAATGGATAAAAAATAATAAATTAAGTTTTCTTTTCATTAACTTTTATTTTCTAAATTTTGCACCAAGTTGAAAATTCTTTTGCTATTCTTTGAAGATTCTGAATGCTAGATCTTGCCGATTTAACACACACTTGAGTCAGGTATATAGTTTGCATATGAACCTAGTTTGGTGTTATTTTGTGTTGATATTAGTGTATCATTAACGTAGATTGCGTATATGATATATGGGCCAGTCAAAATGTGATTTTTGAAGAAAATAATTCCAAAAGTTTTGATACTTGGATAACATATTTTAAATTCTATTTTTTATGATTGATGTTTTTCAGTTTGGTATAACCTACCGTACAAATGTACGGTTCAGTGAATGAAGGTGAAGATGGAATGAGAGTGGTTCATTTCATTTTCACCGTCTCTCAACAGCGTAGTCAATGACTGACTAGATTATTTTTTTTATTAGAAACTCAAGTGAAGCTTCAAATGATAAACTTTACTTTTTAGTTGTTATTTATAGTTTCATTCTTTTTTATGTAGATGGCACATCTACTATGAAAGACACAATCTTTTCTGCAGGTTCATCATTTATGTTCTTATCTTCCATTCTTTCGGCAAAGAAAGTATCGTCTTGATCTGGGTCCTCTAAATCAGAGAGTGTAATTCCAACATCTAGACAGGATTGTCCTTTACAGTTTGCACTAGCGCTTCCCACAGAGAAAAAACTTCATTTGTGGTTAGTAAAGAAATGTTAGAACAGGGCTTAAACTTTTGTTTCTTTTCCCCATAAGTTTTGTTTAAATGAATTAATTTGAGAGTACAAAAGAAAACATTACGCCAACCAGGAATACAACTGACATCCCAATACTTGGTAGGCCTAGTCAGACCGCTATTGTCATAACTGTTTTATTTTATCACATTATTGTATACATACATATTATATAACATGGAATATTAAGCCTTATTTACATGATACACATGCCTCTATTAGTTCATTATTTTGTGACCTGTCCAATTAATATATAGACTTATGATATTCTGCCAACTGATGCTTATATTGTTGTGGGGCGGGTCGAAGGTCATTGAATGTAATTTTAAGGAGTTCACATAGAATTACTTTGGTTTTTCCTGTTTGGTAAATAGAATAAAATACAATTTTTGGGCCATTAATCAAAAAATAAATTTACGCTTAGCGGGTGGAAGGTATCGAAAGTAAGGTCTTTGCAGTAATTGCATAATTTGAAAATTGTTTTACAAAGTAATCTGGATACCCGCGCCGCTACAATTTTAAATTGTTACCAGAGCGCCCATGTTTTGATTTTCAGGGGGAGGTGGGGGGGAAACAGCGCCCATACACATACTGCCTTCTTTTCTAAGATTTTTACTGACATGGTCCTCTCATTTTGTGCCATATTAATATAAATTTATCTGGGTAGGGGGGAGCAAGTGCCCCATAATGGTAAAGAAAACAGTCCAAAACTATGAGGTAAGGAGTCCTTTTTTGCACAATGAGGACAGGTCGTGTTATTCACAGAAATACCTTTTGGTGTCAATATATCATTTGTAGTATAAACTTTGTGTAATAAACAATAGCATAGATTCTGCAACGTTGGTATGACCAGTAGTTCTTCTAGGTTCAGCCAATATTTGTGTCCTTGATCATAAGAGATAGAAATATACCTTGCAATATATTAGCACTTTCCCTTAAGTATTTTCTCACATAAATGCTTTACACAATATGCTTCAGTAGGTACATGATTCACTTAAGCATACGTTATATCAATTTGTACAGTTTCGAAATATTGATAATATGTTTCCGGGGATTCGTGTTTATTGCTAAAATTGAATCTATGTGCTTTATAATTTGAAGTTAAAGTTTGCACGTACATTGTTACATATGTGTTAAGGTCTTCTCAACTAAAATAATAATGCTGTAGTTATTTTTAATCGCGTATCAAAATGTGTTTTCACTGTTGTCAGCCTATTTTATAAAAATAATACTTGCGTGGCTAAAATGCAATCACGGGACCGGAGCCTTTTGTGATTGTTAGTGAAATCGCAGCACTATACTTGTTTGTTATCAAGCTCCCTATTACAATAGCGTTTAAATTTTGGTCACCAGATGTCAGGATTTTTCAGGTGTATTTCAGTAAATATTTAGATTCTGGATTACAGTAATTAACGGTAGCTTCTGTCGATAGAAATACCAAGTTCCATGCTTTTAAACTGTGTAAGAATATTAATGTAATTATAGTTTGTATGAAGAAAATATGTAAAATTAACACAATAGTTGTGGAGAAATAATTGAAGTTATTAGTAGTTAACACGGAAATTATGCACTTAATTATAAGGCATCTTGGATTTCGGATTGAATCTTAAGTAGAGGCGACAAATACAGTAGGAAGAGATAGGAAAATATATAATAAATAGAGTAGGAGAGTGATACCCAACGTTGTTTTGCCCATGGACCACATTAAAATTTAGCACTATCTTCGCGGGCTCGAGCATCCTCTGGCATAAATAGCATACAAATCTTATACGCCCTTTAATTACAGCCTTTAAACGCTAATATCGTGTAACGGTGTAGCCCACAGTCACATTTCATACAACCTAATGTGGAACTATTGGTATTTTGTATGATAAAGTTTGCATATGTATTCGTTAATTGTGTAAGTGAAACATAGGGGGCTCACGCGCTTGGCAATTACTCACATTGACTTTTAGTTCTTGTAGTGTGTATAACAATGAGCACTTGTAATGTTTAATTGGTGTAAATGCCCGTACTGATTTTATACAGAAGAATGTGAAGTAGATAACGTATTTAACCATATATATTAATAATACCGTGTATACTTGCTATGGTTTAATGAACATTATTTGATAGCCCGAACAGGTATGTAAACCTAGCCAGAAGATAGTTAAATATACCTTCTATTCTTATGAAAAGTAGACTTTTTCTTATGATATATTCCTGCTCCAAACATTTCTTGCGGTTCCTACATCAGTGCAATTTTCTCATATGTTGTTTGAAACATACTGTATGTATGTTTTTACGGTTTGGGTCATGGATTCCCGTAGTAGTCATATCCCTTAACTGCGGCTTCCTGCTATAGTGCAGTCCGAGACACATTGGGGACATCATAAGTATTTTCTGTCATCGTGCCTGAACACAGTGGACTACACTCTTTCGCATCGTAAAAAGTCAACATTGCGTTACCTAGCAACCGAACTATACCCGTTACATAAGATTATGAGACTTAATGTTGCCAGCTATGGTGTTGAAAAGAACTGTGTTTTGTACAAGTGGAAGTGGTATTACTAATCCCTTGTGTGAACTGTTAGTTAATGACATTGATGGTGATACGGAAGAAGACTCTGCACCATGTTCCAAAGCAGGAAGACATCTTCATGGAGAAAGGACATCAGGCTGAAGTAAACTCCTCTTATGAGACAACATGGAAGCTGGAAGAAATTAACTTCTTGTTGGAAGACCGAGTGAACGAAACTTCATAGGCCGAGAACGATACAGTAATTGAAAAGAATTGACTGACCAGAAGAAGATAAAATTTCAAAGCCTGTATGCGGACACATCGCTTGATCGTTTACAGATGATGTGTGTCGAGTTAGGGCCACGTCAACCAGGAGCATTGCTAAAAAGATGCCAGGATTGTTTTGGCAGGCAGAAGAATATAGAAGTAAAGGCGATGAAGAACAAAGTTATATATTTTACACGAGGTATCTTAACTCTGTAAGTTAGATACGAAAAAGTAAAGAATTTAAACGAGATGAGAGATATTTTTTGTCGAAGTTTGATGATGTCAAAACCAAGGCAGCATCACGTCACTTGGAACGTTTGACACAAAGTTTGGCGAGCAGATATGAATCGACTCACAACTAAAGGCCAAAGTTACTGTGAAGCATGGTGATCAAGCAAATGTCAGCCATGAAATCATCAGCTATAGTACCCAGTAGCAGTCAGAATTACAACAGGTCAACATCGAGCTGAAAGAAAAAGTCAAAGAAAAGGATGCACGTCTAGAAGAGAAAGATAGACAACTTTCAACAACAATGCAACAATTGAAATCTGCGAAGGAAAACACGGAAGTAATGTCACACAATTTAATCCGTTTGCAGGTACTGATCTGTGGCAGGAACAAAATAAAGCAAAAAATAAACTATTTGAGAAAGAGAAACTTCTAGCTGAAAAGGAAAACCAATGGTCGACAGAGATAAAAGATCTAAGGAAAAATGCTCAGCTGTTATCCGACAAATGAGTCAGATAAATCGCTTGTTTGCGAAGCATGCATGATGAGGAGATAACCACAGTTAATAAAGAGCACGTTCAGTACTTGGATCAAGTGACCAAAACGAAGGACGCAGAATATAACAAACTCTATAAAGATTATAAGAGTGCTCAAGATAATATTGAAAAACTCACCACAGAAAAGACTTAATTGGAAAACCTTTTATCACAGGCGAACACTGAAACATCCAACGTCAAAGAAGACCTAGTTGTGGGAAAGAACAAAACCCATAAACTTGAAAGGGAGCTCACCGAACTAGCGGAGAAACTTGTAAAAGAGATTAATCGCCTGGAAGAGGATAAAAAGAGACTAGAAGAACTGCACATTAAAGCTATCAAGGAGTTGTCGGGAGTTATGCAGTTGAAGTCGCAGTTACAATCGAACACCTTAGAGAAGCAACTTGCTATTGTAGGTTTGACAGAACGATGCAATGTTTTGGTGACCGAATTAGATGAAAGTAATTCAAAACTAGAGCGCATTTCACTAAAATATGATAATGTCATGCACATAAAGGAAGAGAAAGATAATATTATCTGCGAATTACAGACACAGCTGCAGGATATCCAGTTACTATACAACTTTGTGAATGAAGTAAATGATGAGGTTAGTATCGACAAAAAGGAGTTAGAAGCACAACTCCAGGTAGAAGAGCAACGAGCTAGAGAGTTAATGATCGATGTGAACAATAACAAACAACAGGCCATGAAAGCTGAAGGAATGATCATCCTATTAAGAAATTAATTGGAGGAGAAGGAAAATGAATGTAAACACTTAAGGATGATTGGAGAAAGCGCCCATCTCACCAAAGAGAAAAATGAGCCTCCCGCTAAAAGAGCAAAGAATGAAATCGTTACAAGATCGGTAAAGGTGAAGCTAACAGCGCACTGCCAAGAAGGTGTTGAGGAAACCAAACCGATCGTACCTCGTTCGGAGACTGCAGGTATGTCGACAAAACAGATATTAGCCCTGTTATTGGAGAAGATGGACTCATTCCATGATGAAGTGATGTCTTCCCAGAAGGAGCCTCTAGCACAAGTGGATTCATCCCAAAAGGAATTTTTATCAAGAATAGAGCCATCCCAAAAGGAATATCAAGCACAGGTTGATTCATCACAGCGATAAATTAAAGCTCAGGTGGAAGATATCCAATGCAGTTATACCGAAACGTCACAGGTCAATACCTCAGTTGAACAGGTACAGAGCGTGATGGAAAAGTCCCGGGTACGAACTGAAAGAAAACCCATCACTGAAATGGAACAAGGAGAAAGAGCCACAAGTATACAACCAGACTGTAGTGAAGAAGAATTCCAAGGGCATAGCAAGACTCATATATCATGGAAGAGAACAAGAGTCGAGAACTGAGAGGAAGAAGAGATGAGTCCCCAGCAAGGAAGAAAAGTTATCTCCAGACTGAAACTAACAGTGATTTTTCCAGTCAGAGGAGCCGCAGCGAGTCACTTTCAAATTCCCGAAGATTCCGAGAGTGTCAGCAAAGAAAAAGGAAGTTGTCACCGTATCATGAGGACAGCATTGATTCAAAGTCGAGACAAAGACAAAGCAGCCGAAAGAAAGCCCGATGGTCAACCGTCCCGAAACATGTAGTTACGAATCCTAAGATGTTTGAAACAATCCATAGAAAATATCCAAATCAATCTGTAAAAGCAGGCTCGAGACGCTATGGAGAACACGATCGAAAAAGTAAACGGAGACTAATATCCAATGGAAGGTCAGGAGGTCGGTCGTATAAATACCGTCGTAGAGAAAGATTGAGGAGCGAATGCGATCATACGGATCACCTAGGACGATCTGATGAAACATCAGATGCAAGGACGTCCGGAAAGCTTCTGAAAAAGGATGAGATGAGACAAGTCAGAAAAGCTATTGTAAACAGTAAGGCTGAAACTATAAATAATATGAGAATAGGTAATCGGGGTGAACACAAACTCGAGATTTCACCTCGCAAGACCCGTCGAAAAAAGAATTTTAGCAATGATAGTCGAATCGTTTTCGATCGAGGAAAACGAACCCACAGTTTGAACAAGTGGAAAAAGATGTATGACGCTATCATGCACACGGAACCTGTAATAAAATTATAAATTAAATGAAAAAAAAATGTGTACATAGCCCATCAGTGTTAGTCGAGCACGATAAAGGAAAGTGTGGAAGAGTATGCTGATTTAGTACCATCCATAACCCAGCTCATTCTCGGTGAAAATGTGTAATGGATCAAGTTATTCATCTTCGGTTGTAGAAAAATTGGATGTTGATAAGACCGTCCATATGGTGAAAAGTTAGGCACAGCTATTCATATCGAAGTGATAAGGATTATAAGAAGTCTCAGTATGAAAGCTTATCCTGAAGAAAACAAATTACCACCGACTGCAGAAGACGAGTATGTGATGCGATGTACTAGTTCATTCCCGAAGGAGTGAGGAAGAAAGCTGACAACGTACGTTTGAACATAACCGACATGAATTATAAGGAGGAGGAATAAAAGTTCGGAGAAGATGTCCAGAGAAAGCCACGGCATCGAGAAGAGTCTCTAACAAAGGGTTGAAATGAGCGGAGTAGAGTGCTGTCGCCTTTTCCCATTGCGAGGATGGTCATCTGTTAGACACACTTTCCTGTTGAGGATTGTTTGCTCCCATGACTCTATGTCCGAGGTTAGGAAAAGTCAGAACGCGTCGATAACTTTGTAGAACTGGTCGTTGTCGATAATCTTAAACGTCACGATGACAGTCCAGGATTGACTACTCTAGAGATCATCACAGATATGTAGCTGAAATTTTGGAAGAAGTAACTCCAACTTTATTAGCCGTAAGAATAGCAGACGCTACGCAGTTCACCAATACACCATCCAGCAACTACCAGAAAAGTGGAATATAGTGTTGCATCCCAACTGTTAGAAGGAGTATAGTTGTGGTAGACGCTGAAGTAGAAGAATCCGAAAACTTGAAGCTATGGAATGAGAATTTTAAAATTTAGTGTGTGTGACTTGACTACGAGTTAAAAGATGGAAAATGTGCTTATGTATCTAATCAATATTGTTTGTCCAGGGTTAACCCTATTCGAGCGCCATATGTAACAGTGTAGCCCACAGTCAGATTTGATACAACTTAATGTGGAACTATTGATATTTTGTGTGATAAAGTTTGCATATGTATTCGTTAATTGTGTAAGTGAAACATAGGTGGCTCGCGCGCTTGGCAATTACTCACATTGACTTTTAGTGCTTGTAGTGTGTATAACAATGAGAACTTGTAATCTTTAATTAGTGTAAATGCCTATATCGATTTTATAAAGAAGAATGTGAAGTAGATAACGTATTTAACCATATGTATTAATAATACCATGTATACTTGCTATGGTTTAATGAACATTATTTGATAGCACGAACAGGTATGTAAACCTAGCCAGAAGATCGTTAAATATACCTTCTATTCTTATGAAAAGTAGACTTTTTCTTATGATATATTCCTGCTCGAAACATTCCTTGCGGTTTCTACATCAGTGCAATTTTCTCATATGTTGTTTGGAACATACTGTATGTATGTTTTTACGGTTTGGGCCATGGATTTCCGTAGCAGTCATATCCCTTAACTGCGGCTTCCTGCTATAGTGCAGTCCGGGACAAATTGGGGACATCATAAGTATTTTCTGTCATCGTGCCTGAACACAGTGGACTACACTCTTTCGCATCGTAAAGAGTCAACATTGCGTTACCTAGCAACCGAACTATATCCGTTACAATCGCAAACGTAAGAAAATCCTTCACACATACAGATATAATTAATGTTTGTAAAAATAGCAAGAAGCCAAAATCAATGAATGAAAATAGTTTTTTTTTGTACTTACAATTAGCTAGTGAGATATGTGGCGGGCCAGAAAGGCAAAAACTGAGGACCGGTTTTCTTCCACAGGCCGTAGGATGGGCAGTACTTTGGCATTCCCATGTCCATTGAACTAGGAAGGTAATAAAGACTAAGAGAGGTAATAAACAATTCAGAATTTACTTTTAGAAGAAACCAAAGTGAAGCTATAGTCCAAACAAAATACGATTCAGGGTTAAAAAAGACTGCAATAATAATGATTGTTTTCGCTATTCTATGCAGAAGGCCGTGCTGAATAACATATCAAACGTTTTAGCCGTTTGAAGCACGAGAACTGGCCACCATGGTGGAGAAATGGCTCCAAAATTAGTTTTCTTTTTTTATCTCATAAACGCGCGCACAGAAATTTTACAAGAGTACAAATTGAAAGATCAAAATTTATTCATTTTGAGTCACAATTATAATTTTTAAACTAGAATAAACTGTGACAAAGTTGTCACCGGTTTTAATGTTGCAAACTTTAACTCTTAGATAAAAAAAAGTTTATTTTTTTAAAACTATTAGATGAGGCAAAAGTTTGGAAACACCCTGATAAGTGCTGGATATGAGTAATGGGGGCTTCATGTCGGCCATCTTGAAAGACACCATCCACCATCTTGAATTGATATCGAAATTTCAAATAGAAATAGCATCTTGTAACATATGGTTTTCGACTAGCTCGTTCCCAGAAATTAAAATATTTAGTCGTATTTTTTGTACCTATGTTTATTAGATAAGGGTTATGAAATCTTGATTTAGCGAAAGATAATGGTTTCACATTTTCTCGTTGCAGCTGATTCAGCATGACGCTAACCATTCAGGAACGGATGAAGATTGTGCTGATGAGTAGTGTACGTAGCGCCAGAGTGATTGCAGCTAGGTTCAGCACGCACCATCCGCAGAGTGGAAACTTAGCACTCTCAACGGTGCTCAAAATATTGAAGAAACTTTAGGAGACGGATCTGTTCGTAACAGGGTGGGCGCAGTCAGTGACCAAGAACCGCAACCGACAAAAACATGACAATGGTACTCGTGGCAACCATTGTGAACAGCCCCATACATAGTACTCGATAATTACATGTAATATTATCTGTCGGATAGCATCATATAAGCTGCAAACTCAACACTGAAGTAAGAATGACGCAGACAGAAGGTTTCAGTTAGCACAATGGACTCTGGAGCAGTGAAATGAGGATCTAATATTTCCTTTGTGTGAGTTTGTTTTTAGCGATAAACCCCTCTCTATATTCACGGTGAGAACAATAAACAGAACCATCGTTATGGCTCTGATGGTGACCAATCATCAACAGACAACAGTACAACAGGTGGCGGGACTGAGGTCATGGTCGTGTGTGGGATATGGGTCACACGAATTATGAGTTTATGCATAGCAACTTGACTAGTGTGAACGATACTTAGACATACCGTCGACTAAAATGTTCCATCTTGGATTTATGTCCATTTTTTAATGTAAAGGAGGTCATGTAACACCTTTTAAGGCTTTCTCGTTCCCAGTAATGCAAATTCGAAATCTCTCTCACCTACGTTTATTTGTACAGGAGATTGAAAATTGGCTCCCTACAATATGTGATCTATGTGCCTATTATTTTGCTGCATACACTAAGTAAGTAACTATTTTCCAATTCTCATGGATCCTGTGTAAAATATCGGGTTTAACGGTGGCTCATGTATCGTATGCTGGAGGTCGTTGATTTCTTCGTGATATGCTATATTTTCAAATGGATTCAGAGATAGAAATCACGGGTGTGAGATCAGATGAATGAGGGAGCCATTTGATGGGCCTTCGCTGACCGACTGAGCATCCCGGAATTTGGAAATCCAACCAACCTGATACCTCTACAGCGTAGTGCGAAGGCGCGCCACGTGCCTGAAAAAGGAGGGAAAATCCCTTCGGAGTGCAGCAGTGGGGTGAATACGTTCTCGTGAAGGTTGTCCAGGTCACCAGTCAAATTGCCATGGATGAACAGTTGCCTCACAATTGACGTGCACCATATCCCACACCACACCATGACCTTGCTCCCGTCATCTGTTACTGTCAACTGCCGATGATGGATTGACATCAGATTCATAACGATAGTTCTTTTCATTGTCCTCGCCGTTGACCTAGAGAGAGACCTCATCGCTAAACAACTCACACAATGGAAATAATGGAACCTCATTACACTGATCCAGAGTCCATTAAGTTAACTGTAACCGCCTGTCTGGATCTGTCTCACTTCAGTGTTGTTGCGTTTGCAGCTTATAAGATGCCATCTGTTTTCATCTAGAACCCTTAACATGGACTTCTGACAGACAGCTGATATTGCCTGTAGTTGTCGACTACTGCTTGTGGAACTCTTCGTAATGGTTGCCACAAGTGGCCTTGTCGTGTTCTTGTCTGTTGCGGTCCTTGGTTGTCCACTGCGTCCCCTGCGGGGCACGCTTTATTTCCATTCTGCGAATGACGGGCGCTGAACTGAGCTGTAATTTGTTCCGTTCCTGAATGGTTAGCGTCACCTGGAACGACAGAATGTAATCTTTCGCTAAATCCCAATTCTTATAGTAATTATATATCAAATAAATAAAAATATGTAAAAAGAACGACTTAATATTTGAATTTTTGGTAACGAGGTAGTATAAAACAATATATTACATGATACTCTTTCCATTAAGAATTATCGACATAAATCCAAGATGGATTTTTCCAAGATGAATGGTTTTTCCGCCTCCGACCCCCATCAGTGATACTCAGTATTTGATCTCACTCCCTTTAGCTATTTTCGACTTATCATCATGGGCGGATTTAGGAGAGAGACCCTGGGGAGCAAGTACTTTAAAAGCTATCGTTTAGAATGAAATATTTAAAGTCATTCTGAAATGATTGGGGGGGAAATGCCCTCCATGCCCCTCATGTCCTACATAAATCCGCTCATGCTCATCAGGGTGTTTCTAGACTTTTGCGTCAGCCAGTAGTTAAAATGTCTCTTTTTTCTTAGCTTTTTTTTTATTAGAATTAAAATTTACAACATTAAAACCAGTGATAGCTTTGTAACCGTTCATTCTATGTGAAAAATGATAATAATGATTCTGAAAGGATAAATCCTGATCTTTCATTTTGCACTCCTGTAAACTTTCTGTACGGGTCACTGTATGTGAGATAAATGAAAAAAAAATACTGTTCTTGGCGCTATAGTTTCGAAATGTTAGCCAATTTTCATGCTTCAAAAACGAATTTTTTTATATCTTATTCAGATCGTCTTTCTGCATAGAAGTAAGTTTTATTGCATTTGCTTTTGGTTAGGTTTTCAGTAGATTCTTTGAACTGTCAAGAATATGTTAAAATGCAACATGTTGCTTTCAAAACCAACGGTACGAAGGAGGTACTTTCCTCTGTACCATCGTTCATAAGACCTAATTTTGTCACACGGTTTAGTTAAAATATATACATATATATTTAAAAGGTGGATGCCTAGATATGGCTATTATTATAAAAAAAAGTTCTTTATGTATATGAAGGTGTGAAATTTTTAAATGTTAAGAAATGTTTATAGTTCTATGTGACCTTAGAACTTACAGCTGTGGGAGTTTAGGTGGAGGAGGCTGTGAGATTATCCTGTTGACACCGTTTTTCCTTGTTGGTCTCTTTCTCAGTGAAAGCACTATGTACCTTGACTTACTTGATCGCTATGTGTTTCAATAGCTTTGAACACTGTGAAAAACAAACGGGGAGTAGGATCATTTTCATGCACGACGGAGCTCCTCCTCATTTCAGTCGCTTTGTTTGTGATATTTTAAAATGAGAGGTTCACAAATGCCTGGGTTGGAAGGAGCGGGTCCTGGCCACCTCTGGACTTCTTTCTGAGGACACATTAAAAACATTGCGAACGCTGTGCAGATAAGGATCATCGCTACATCAATTGCAACTGTAACTCAGCACGATTCGGAAAACGTCGCAGGAGATAGAATATTGTCGAGATGTCTGCAGAGCTACAAACGGCGCCCATATCGAAATGTATTAAGGCAAGTCTAAAACTTTAAATATTTCTGAACATTTTAGAACGCCACACGTGTATATCCATTAAGAACTTTTCTTATAATAACAGTTTATAATCCTGGAAATATTTTTAGATGAGCCTGTACTTTGATGCAGAAAGCGTTTTTCTGCTAGTGTATTGTTGTTGGTATTACTCTTTGTTTCCATTTGCCTTGTACTTCAGAGTCATTTGAACCAGTGCCTGAATTTTTTTGCTAATTTGCCGTTGACCATAAGAATGTCAAGAAGAAAAGTATACTTTTATTTTATTAAAGCCGGACACGTACCAATAGCAGATGTTTCAAGCTTTCGATAACATAGAATTGAACTTTTCAAATGGTTAGGAAGTTTCTCCTGTGAAAGTTTGAAAATTCTGGGGTTGCATTTGTAGGAGCAGTATTGCAATGTCGTACAACGAAAAAATACGGAGATAGTGCTGCCATCTATTTAAGAGATTTTGCTTTTAACTAAACTTAAATATAAATGTCGTGTCCATGTTACATATTTTGTGTGAGATATATTTTAGACGAAATGTAGTCATTTGACATTTCTCAAGTTGAGCCTTAGACATTTCTCAAGCCTTAGACATCTAAGGCTCAGACCTGGATAGGGGAGGAGAAAGGATATGGTAAGGTGTCAGCCAGGGCTTATGTTGAAGGTGCTATACCGGCATTTGCCAGGTGTGACTGAGCAGAAAGCTCTGGAAAAATCTCAGTCAGGATGATCGGCCGCTGGGACCCAGGACCTTCCGGCTGCTACGCCAACGCTCTACCACTGAGCTACGGCGGCTCGGTAAGATAAATTATATGCTTAGAAAAATATGAAACCGTAAACATCAGGATGACTGCAGAGGACTGAAGGTCCTTCAAAATTTCGTCGAAACACTAACAATTACTGTTTACGTCATATAATGATGCACTATGCATTTTTTTTGCAACACTTTTACACAAATATTTCTGTCTAACCGCAGAGCTGATCAAGTTTCTGATGTATTCTCCAGAGGTCTGTACATTCTGCAATGGTGTATTTACTTCGGCTGAAATAGACAGTTTTATAATGCGACTAAAAAACTAAGATGTCTTATTAGGGTAATCCTATAATAAAGTGCTTCTCAAATGGATTACCGCGGCACCTTAAGGTGGCACGATTAATGTCTAGGGGCCCCAGTAACAAAATATTAGTATGTAACATATTCTAGTTTGGTCTGAGATTAGCTTACAATTGGGAATATTTCTGATGTTTTCCGTTTTTTTTTCTTTATAGAGAAAGTGAAATTGGAGACGCCTGACTATAAATGGAGTGCCATGTAATATGGTGAAGAGACGTAGAAGGGTAGAATCGGTATATTTGTCTCAAAATTTCGAATGCCTAGAAAAAAAAAACAGGTTGATAATCACTGTTTAACTTATACAAAACTTGTAATGAAAAACTTACTTTCCTAGTTAAAAGTATTGGACACAAGAAAAGGTAATATGCTTTAGACTTCGGTCTGGCCGAGATCGCGCCTTCACTTTCAGTGAGTATGTTCACGGGTTCGGTTTCCGCCGGGGAGTATTTGACGTAGTGGTTCAGAATCCACTTAACTAATAATTGTAGGTCCCATTCTTAGAGGTTAACCAGCTCGTTTAGAACAATCCATCTAGTATGGTCTCTTTCTGTCTCTAAGTTTTCGATTTTCTGACGATTCGCGACCAGAATTATGTTTAAGGATTAGCCATTGCCACAAGGAAATCTTATTAACATATTATATTTAACTCCAAGGTGCTTTAAAAATTTTAAAGACTTGGTTTCCCCGAGATACTCTTTCTTGTAGTACTTAGTTTATACTTTCTAGATGGCAGGAGCCTTTGGTAATTATTTAAGCCATCATTTGAGAGATTTAATGTAGTATGAAAGGTACTTCTTAGGAAAGGTTATAGGAACTAACACTCTTCCTTCGTATTTGTACCGAAAATTCTGTATCCCACCTTGTAGTAAAGAAGCTTTATTAAACACAGAGGTAGTTATATATATATTATCCATTCAGTAGTATTAAATTCTTTTGGCGATGTCATGGAATATTAATGCAAGGATAATTAAAATAAATGAATTTTTGATTGGAATTTTGAAAAACTTGTCGCATTTTCTGTTCAACTGTATTTCACAAATTCCTAATATTACATAATCTAAAGTGTAACGCTTTTAACTAATATTTAAATCAACTGAGAAGTCAAATGCAGTTGCAATGAATATGGGTAATGGCATGTGTAGTAGACCAACGTAGACGATCATTGTTTTGTATCCTAAAAAAAAACCAATAGGACGCGTTTAGCACTATCTACAGAATTTAGTTAAGCAAGAGGTTATCATGTAACACAATATTTCATGATTTAATATTGTTTTGTGGTTGAAGCCCGAAGGACATGCCCCTAGGAGTACAATATGCAATCACATCATTCTTACATAACGCTCAAATTTGTGTTTGATATATATGTTTTAGTACTATGGAAACGAGAAATGTCATTATTAGGGTTTACCCATTTAGGGGTTTCCCTTAACCACGCCAGGCAAATGCCGTGATTATACCAACACAGAAGCAGCTATCCTCTTCATCCATTTCGCAGTGAGAGTGCTTACCGATGGTTGCAATTAGCAAGACTTCTAACCTGCTATCACTGTAAAAAAAAATCGTCAGTTTTACGAAAAAAATCGGTGGCAACACTGACGCCAGTGATATCGTCACAAAACTGAACGGTTGTACCACCGCAGAAATGGTTTTACGGTGATACCACCGTCAAGATAACAGTCAATTTTCCATTAAAAAAATTACCTGATAAGGACCGTCAGTTTCACATATTTATTACTAGCGCCAGTGATTTCTCCATTAAAACGAAAGGATTTTTACGGGGCATGAAATTGTCTGGCTGAGCGATGTAGTTATCAGATGACACTTATCTAATAGAGCCGTGCAACGTTGCCAACTCAACATTAAATTAATTTTAATAGGTCCGTCCTTACCTTTATCGTTCAAAGTTTGGAACACTGCTTGAGATAAAGGACAGAGTGTCTAGTAAGATGAGTCTCGTGAGACAATTGAATTACCTTTTTCAGACACATTCCTAGTTATATACCAGGAACGGTCAAGAAATGTGCGAGAGTCGTTTGAGAACTAGTGATCCTAGCTGTGAAGGAATTGTCCCAAGCAAGTGGCACTTTAGGACTCCTATCCCTTACGTAATCCCCTTTGAGTGTGATGTACTTCTTCCAGTGGTTCAAATATCTTAGTATTCACACACAGTGTTCATGACGGCGGGGTCACTGTGGAAGTTCTGTCCTTTTTAGATGTCACTGTAGTGTAGGGAACAAGTGGAAGCCTGGTGATGCCAAATCCGGTCAGTAGCTTTAAAGGGGTCAACAGTTCAAACATGTATCTTCTGCAAGGATACGGGGTTTCTGCATTATCTTGAAGGAAAATCATCCCAGGTTAGAATTTTGTGGGGCTTCTGTAGGCAAAGATGACCCGCAGTTTCTTCAACAGTATGCGGTAATACGTGGCAAGTGTTGTGCGCTATTAACTGGCTAACTTTCATTCTAATAAGGCAACTCCTTTCCGGGTAGGCTCCCTAGACATAAGAACAATAGTTTCTTGTATTATCTAAACTGTTTGCAAGTTAAACGAAATCTGTAGAATTGTTTGAGTAGATTTCCTTTTATTTTCTTTGAAAAAAAAAAAAAGTCTGAAACATGCCGCTTCCAAAGTCTGATCATTAATATCTCACTTTTTGCCCCATTCATCTTCCTCTCACTACTACAATTATACCTTCGTTGTAATTCATTAGTCTACAAAAGTCTGAAGAGGTTCTTTCACTCACTACTTAAAATATATTTCTTCTCTGCTTTCAAGTAGTTTCTCATCATTACTGTTTACTTTGGCATTACTTTGAAATCTTTTCCATTCCACTTTCTTTTTTTTTTTAAGTTCCTTTTTATTTCTCTTTGAGTGGTGATCTTTTCTGTTTTGGTGGGAAGATTATAGAAACTCTAGCACCTTCCTTTCTCATGGTCATTCTAACATTCTGAGTTGGGGGAAGAGGAAGAGAGATGGCGCTGGTGGATTCTCACTACCTTTTCTTCCCATCATGCCTCAGAAAACCAACAAACTCGAAATCCAATTACAGTAAGGATCGAACCGTTTTCTGCTAACGAGTTTAAGACAACTCATTTCCCTCGTCTCAAGAAAAGGTGGCGGGAGGAGGGAACTGGCGGGAGAAAAACGATCTTTTTGAAAAGATCCGCCACAGGCATCTTTTATGGAACGTTCAGAAGGAAGGAAGGAGGAAGCAACGTTTCGGAGAAGAAGTGAGTATCGTGTAAAAGGAAGGAACGACGATAGATGGGTATTAATTTGATGCAATGTCGATTAAATCATTTTTCTCGAGGGAGGTCGTCATTTTTTTTCTCACTCTTACACTCTTGTAATGATTCTTTCTTAGCTCAAATTGAAGTACGGAGAAAGGTTGAATAACTTTTCCTTTTTTTATCTCTGTCTGAGTAGAAGGAGGGGGAAAGGGTAATCATTATTGGTGTTTTAATTACCGTGGCGGTAAATTTGCGTGACAAAAGATGCGATTTTGCTTTGAAGAATACCCATCCCATATTTCACTTTCTAAATTCATCTATAAATAGAGAGAGAGTGGTTTTCTCTCTCAACTTCTTCTTTGAGTTGTTGATTATAGTGTTCGTTAACAAGTTGGGAAAGAATCCTGGAATTGGCAGTGTTCTCTCTTTCCTCTCTCTCCCTCTCTTTCCTCCTTTCTTTCTATTCCATCATGCCTCCTTTTTCTTCCCTCTCTCTCTTTCTTTTCATTCCTTCTTTTCTGTATCTCTTTCTTTTCCTTCCTTCCTTATATATTTCTTGTTATATCTTTCTTTCTCTTTTGCTTCTCTTTGATTCATTCTTTCTTTCTCTCCTTCTATTTCTTTATTTCTCTTTCTTTTCCTTCCTAATTTCTTTCTCTCTCTTTCTTTTCTTTCCTTCTTTCTGTCTCTTTCTTTTCCTTCCTTCCTACTTTCAATTTTTCT
>JAGDQP010004877.1:70087-82126 GCA_022664845.1 Lepisma saccharinum | reverse complement strand
TGTGTGTGTGTGTGTGTGTGTGCGCTTTCATTTTCTTCTCTTTATTTTCTTTAATATATACCCCCGTTGGCCTAGTCGTTAGCGTGTCTGACTACTTATTGAAGGGCCCCGGGTTTCTGGCGCTACCAAGAATTTTTCCAAGACGTGTGGGTCCACCCAGCATCATGATGCAATCAGGGAGCTGCTATGAATAAAAGATAGTGGCGAGCACAGTGAGAGCTTAACCTCTCCTCTCCCAACCCGTCTGGTCAGCGTGGGAGCAGTAGACAAATCTCCTCCCTCCGCTCCGGGGAGAGGCCTCATCCAATAGTGGATCAAGTATGGCTGAGATTTAATTTTATTTATTATATAAGGTAAAACACGAACAGCTAGCTAAATAGTGAACTTCGAACATATATGACCAAGAATGAAGACGGGAAACAATGCATATTGTAAATAATGTAAATAACGTAGTCGAAGAATGTGTGACGCGCGCGACCCGGGTACCAAGGGGAATATGCGGTGCGGGAGAAGCGGAATGCGGGAAACTCACATATTAGAATTCACACGAACTTTGTGGATTAAACATCTCTTCCACGGCTGTGGTTCTTACGAAATTGTGAGGACTCAACGCTAAATCGCGAACCGAAACCGGTATGCCCCGAGGCCAGCCGTTTAGCGTTGCGGGAGCGCGTGAGTGCGAGAACTTTCGGGATTAACGATTACTCATCCGCGAAGAAGCCTCCAGTGCCTGACCACCAATCCTATGGATATGGATGGTAAGCGGAGTACCGAGGTAACTGGATTGGCAAAATTAATAGTGATGTGCAATTCGAAAGAAGTATGAAGTGTAGTGTGAATGTGCGGTGTGGTTGAAGATTCGGCTGTGAAGAAACTTCCAGGATAGGCCCCAATCTATACGGATATGGAGGGTGTGTCCCAGCCCCCTGGAATGAACTTTAACGGCTGACTTCCCTGGTGAGAATGGATGATGAGAGTGAAAGTAGTTAGGATAGTTAGGATTAGCTTAGAGTAGATAGGTGAAGGATAAAAATTAAATTCTGATACGGAGCAATTCATAGGGAATTAAATGTAAATGTAAACTATTATTAATACTTATTGTGATAATTTGCTGATGATATTTTTTTGGTTTAAAATGTATAGATAGAGGAACTGAAGTCCATATAAATGAATGATTGTTTAGTGTCCTTGTATTTTGTATTTGAATTGCTTCTATTTTAGAAATATTTTATATATCATTAATGAGTAGATTACGGACAATGAAGTATAAATTTTTATTAAGATAGTTACACAGATAGCACAGTGCGGGAAGTGTTTTCAATAACGTAATTTTGACTGTATAAATGAAAAAAAAACTGATACTAACAATAATAACTAGACAACTATGTAAGGACTAATAACACCGATATATAGGATTAGTAAGGAAGACACTTAAGAAAATACTGAAAATACAACATAAAAGCAGGAATTAATAAAGTGAAAACATTAATAAATAATAGTAAAATTTAACCCAAATAAATAATAAAAACTTTATACATTAAACCACTAACACCAGTGTACTTAATATATGATTGTATTTTGTTACAGCTCAGGTCCATGTATGTACGTATTGTAAACTGAAATGAAAATAAAAAAAAATAAAAGAAGAAATTCCCCCACTCGCGGAAAAAGGGCCTGGATTTGCCAGCGGGAGCCAGGCTAAAAGAACTTCCCCGCCCCCTCTCTTTGCTATTATTTTCTCTTTTTTTATGTAAACAATACCTTGAGGAACAACAGGCCCTGCCGACTCCGTGCTTCGGCGCCGTGTCAGGGGCCGAAGCAGGGAGACGAATACCGGGGATGGCCTGCCCCAGTCCCGTGGAGAACACTTTTAGTTCGCTGCATTTCAAATGCGCGAAACGGGGCTGAACCAAGATTGGCTGAGAGGTAGGGGTGGTCAGAGGGTCCCCCCCAAAAAAAAACTTCGAAGAGTAACCGACAAAGGAAGAGATACATGATTTACAAAGAAATGTGATGAAATAGAATACTTGGAATGCACAGGAAGATATGATCTGATGTATGCACAAGGAAGCATAAATGATGGAATTTAGAAGAAAAAGAAGTGAATCTGTGTACTCATTGGAGGACAAAAACGGTGAAGCTATTAGTGACTGGAAAGGTATATGGATAGATGGAAATAACACTTAGAATAATTATATGAAACGAACCAACGCCCACATACATTAAATATAGGAAAAGAAGCAGAAGTAAATTTTGACGATAAAGGGTTCAAAATGCTCATATAAGAATTTGAGAAGGCTCTTATCAAGATAAAAAATGATAAAGCAATGGCTGCGATTTCTGTTCCACGTGAATTGATAAATAACATAGGAGATAAAAGAAAAAGTGAAGTGTTGCAACGCTGCAACAAAATCTATGTCTCGGGAGAATGGCCAAGCGACTTTTTAGAAGCAGTAATGATTCGATTTGAAAAGAAAAAGAACATAAACAGATGTGAAGATTACCAAACCATCAGCCAAACAGTGCACTCAGCGAAGAGTCTACTGCGACTATTAAACAGAAGATTATATGGTAGAGTGACTGTGGATATTAAAAATGAACAATTTAATTTCCGAAGAGGAAAAGGAACAAGGGACGCTATTGATTTGTTAACAGCAATAAGAGAGAGACATATAGAGAAAGATAAGAAAGTATACATAGCACTTGTCGATTTTGAAAAGGCATTCGATCGAGTCAACTGGAAAATGTAAATGCACGTATTGAAGAATGTATGTGTGGAATGGCAAGATTGAAGACGAAAAGAAACTAGTATCTTATTCAGAGGATAAGGGTAAAAATAGATAACGACTTATCAGAAAGAACAATAATTGACCGAGTAGTGAGACAGAGATATTATCTCTCGCCCACTATATTTAATATATATTTCTAGAAGGGGTTATAAAGAGATTCCTCGAAAGCGAGGGAGCAGTTATGATAGGGAGAAGAAAAATAAAATGCATTAGATTTGCGGTTCTTCCTGTAGAAAATGATGCAACACTTAACAAGATATTAAAACAGCTGCAGAGGAGTTGTGAAGAAAATAGAATGAAAGTAAATGCAAATAATACGAAAGGGATGGCAATTTGAACAAATCAAACCATAGCAAATATCAAGTTTGGAAGAGAAAAAGTAGAACAGGTATCCATAGAGTTGCAAGTATTTGTACGTATTATAAGTGAGGATATGAAAAGTGAAAAAGAGATAAAGGGGAAACAGGTGATCACTAAGAAAAATAATATCTTCTGTAGATCGATGAACAAAGAGTAGAAGAAAAGATTATGATGTAGGATGTAATAACATAAAATTTTAGTTCATAATGATTTGTCACACTGAATATTACTAGTAGTATGACGTTTTTCCTAGTTGTTATGGATACTTACACACAATAAGATGTCGCGTAAATACTGAGTATGAATTGAGAAACTACATGTTTGAATTCTGTTATATCTTATGTTGATTGTCGTTTAAAGAATACGAAGTCGAAGGAGGACCTTTGATATATTATGAAGAAAATACAAGTAAGGCGTTTATAGGATTTTAGTTGAAGAAATGAATGTTTGGTTATTCTATTGTAACTACATCTCTACGAACCTAATTGGAACATGGTAAAGTTAATAAATGGATGCATAGTTATAGAAATGTTGTTCATTGGTTTTGATTTGCATATGCTTAATGTCATAATTAACGAGTTGATGCTAAGTAGCTCCCAGAATTAGCAATTAGAAAATACGCATATTTTATCTTATAGCTACACGTAACATATTAGATTAATTACATGACTTTTATGGAGTGGACTCTAAAAGGAGAGAAGAAAGAAAATTAGAAACATTTAGAATTTGAGCCTGTAGAAGAATGGAAAAGATTAGCTGGATACAAAGTATGTGAAGTGAAGAAGTGCTGAAGAGAATAGACGAGAGACGAGTAACGTTGGAGATAATGCAGAAGATAAAAGTACACTGGTTAAAACATTGGATGCCCAGAGATTGTATATTGAGGGATGCAAATAAAGATTAGCTCAGGGAAATTGAGAGAGAATAATGAGACGAATCCAACTCCTTGACGGTATTAAGAAATAAAAAGGTAAGACCAAGATCGGAATTCACTGAGAAGGATCTGCTGCTTTTGCCAGAATACAATGATGATGATGATGATGATGATGACGAATTTAGTATTTCACTCCAAACATTTTCTATCAACTAACAGAATAAATAATTAGAGCATTCAGAAGACATTGTTTTAAATTAAGTAGATGTTAAATATACGTCAGTGCTAAATAAACAGTTATAATGAATCAATTAGTGAAGTGAATATGAAAACATTGCCAATACATGTTAAAATTTAATTTAAATATTAAATAAACTTTTAAAGTTGTATGCAGTATTCTGATAAAGCTCTGTTGCGATAAACAGTAACACTGGATTCTCTTGAAATCGAGGGTTTTCTGAATGTAACAATAGTATCAACAGTCAAAACTGTTGATTGAGATATATTATATTGAATCCAGTACTTTTACATATAAAATATTTATTAATTGCTCTAAATGAGATTTTCAGAACTATTGAAGACAGACAATACTTCTGAGACAATACTAAACAAATTCGAGGGACTGTCAATGGTAATATTTTATTTAACAGTAATTTTTTTTGTTTACTTAGGGAAAATACCTTTACATTTTGTATCATGAAAAACATATTGAGTTTATATTCAGATATTGTAAATTACATAAAGATCCTTGAATCCTGTGGAGAAGGTTACATTACTAATTCGCAGTGTTCACTTTTCAAACTTTTCATGTGGTAAGTGTAATATTACAAGGAAAGTAGCCATAGGCGAACACAGCTATTTGCTGGAATTGCATATTAAATTAATTGCCTTACCGTACTGAAGCTATTAAAGTAAAATTTAGCTGCTTAAACGTAACATCAGATAACTGAACCAAGGTCAATTTTAAGTTTGAATTTATATTTTAACACCTTTAGGTAACTTCGGCTCAGACCGCATGATGATGAGATGATTGGTGGGATGAAGAAAGTGGAGAAACGGGAGAACTCCGAAAAAACCCACCCACATGGTGTTTATCTACCACAAAACCCACAGTGCACGAGCAGGGATCGACCCGACGACCCCAAGCACCAGAGGTGAGCGCTCTGCCATTGAGTCACCACCGCTCTGAACCAAGGTCAAAGTTGACCGCAAGGGTAGTTCTAAAGTCAAAATATCTCATGTTATTAACCAAACTAAGATGGTGGTAACCCAAACAATAGTAATATCGTGATGTTGCGCAAGATGTGAGAAATATTTTGTGCTATAACAATGACATGTACGTCATCTCGAAATCCATCATATTGGAGTCTAGTAAGTTTTTTTAATAGGAAGGTGCTCATGTGGCATATTGATTTGGACTAGAAGAGTTTTACAAATGCAATGGTGAAATTAAAAAAAAATATCCATTAGTTTTCATGTTAATAACAATCACATTATTTGTTAATATGTATGAAATGTGTGGAGTAGGATAATTCACTTCTATTGGCTGGTAATCATTGTGTTATGATGCTAATTTTTATTGCGTTATGTGCAGCAGGGTAATCCAGGAGAACATGGATAAATTACCAACCACAGGGGCTCAGGAACTTGCAAAGCGTTAGAAATCCCTGACGAAAGGGACATTGCAGAACATTGACTAAAAAATAAAAGGCAAAGACAGAAACAATACAGCTAATAATACAGTTCTCTCGTTGCTACAATAGCTTAAATCTGTTCCGATGATTCAGCAGCACCTTGAAGTCGAATTTTTTACATGATAGATGTGATCCTGTAACGGCTTTTAAAATTTGGAAAAGAATGTTTTGATGCTGTCAAATCATGTAATCCGACGTCTGCATAAATTTGTACGTCCCTTTATTTAAACATGTGTTCATTAATTTAAATGTGGTTAACGCAAGCATGTAAGAAATCTTGAAACGTCTTCCTCCTAATGAGTTCTCGTAGGTCATTTATGTAACTACACAAATTGCCACTCGTGAAAGCTGCTATTAACTGTTCTTTCTCACATAGTAAGTTGAGAGTCTTCTTCGAGTATTACAAATTTTGATTAAATGGATGATATTTTGTGAAGTGACCCATTCCTTTTTTCTATGGCAAGTTCAACAATTTCTTTCTTTTGCTCGAATGACACCTTTTTCAATACTTTCTCTCTTTTTCCTTGCGAACTCATAGAATATGAGCTCTCATCTTGGTCTACTGGTTTACTGGTTTCCGGCGACGAGTCCGCTTAATCATACCAAGTTACTTCGTTGTATTCGTCATCATATAGAACTTTAGCACTATATCCTTCAAAGTCTAAAGTATATTCTCTGTATTCCTTCTAGTAGATTGGTACTTTGCAGATAACTAGTATCTTAAGATAAGCCATTTTCTGTTTTTAACATGAATGGGTGTAGAAACATTCGGCCTACATAATGCACTGACCCTTATGTTAATGATTTATGAGCGTCAAACTATTCAGCGACGAAACATATTAGCACGGACAAACAGAAGTTTTGGCTCTCCTGTAAAATCGCATGTTTTGAGAAACGAGGTAGCTGCAAAATATCATCGAGATATCTACACATACACTTCTGAAGAACATTGTAATGATATTTAGTTAACCTCTTCCGTTGGCTTGGGTTCAACCTGAGCGAGCAACATATTCACCGTATTGCGTACGTCTTCGGCCATAATCTTAAAAATGTTAAGGGATTGGACATAATAGCATAACGTGTAGGAGAGAAAAGTGAGAAAACTTCGACAAATGGCCATTTAAAAAGCACAGCAGACGGCGAAATCACTAAACAGCAGGGCTGCTATCGTTTTAGCTCCCGATTTGTTGATGTCATGCTGAGTCCCACGTGTTCTGCACCGCAGACAGTGGAAGCTTCAGAATTTTGAGCGTTCTTTCCTGCGTTTTTTTTCAAATAACAGCTGGAGTTCTGTGTGTTTTTTTTAATCTTGGTATAATCATCACTTAAACACTGATTGTTCAATTATTCTACTCACTGCTCATTCGTGCGTATGTGCGTGTTTCGTGCTTTTGTGAAGAACTAAAGTTCTGTGAGTTTCGTATTTTAAAAATCTGTTTATGGCCCTTAGGCAACACTGCCTAGCGTCGATGTGGACTTCGTTGCTCGAGTAGCGATTATCACCTTAGTGCTAATTCTTCTTTTATTCTGCTGGTAGTGTCTACAAGCCCATGTGTGTGTGTGTGTGTGACAATCCTATAACTACTTTTAGTTTTCTGTGTGTGTTACAAAGTATCTGCAATTGTAATATCGAAGTGCAACATGCCTAGCTACTTTGTGCCAGGGTGTAGATCAGGGTATGGTCATGATAAAATGTCCTCTGAGAAGACACTATTTCAAGCCTCCGTGCGATCAAACTTTCTTTGTGAAGTGGGTCAAAGCAATTCCACGACAAGATCTTCCTTTGACGGCGAAAAGAAGTGTGTGCGATCTTCACTTCTCTGAATACTTAATTGTAAAGTGTGATAAGTTTGAAATAAAGGATAAGCCCATCAAATTACCTAGAAAAATTTGGCGTCTTCGGCTCGAAACAATACCTCATATATTTCCTAACTTGCTCTCTTACTTCAGTAGCAACAAATATCAGAAAAGAAAGTCTCCAACAAAAAGAAATCGCAATTCAAATGTCCACAAAGAAGTTAAACCAACAACACTTGTCGATAGCAGCACTACATAAAATTTGACTGAAAATTATCAACCAATAGCAGTACCGTCAAACAACAGAGCAATCGAAGAAGAGCATGAAGTTCGTTGTTTAAAAAACAAAGTAAAAAATTATCAAGAACACTTTCAGCAATTAAACGGAAATTAATAATTGCAAGACATAAAATTACGTCATTAGAGAGAGATCTTTCTACTACAAAAGGAAAAATAAAAAACACAGAGGAAGCAATGTATCACAGGATGGCAAGATATGCATTGTGGATAGATTGAGAGTGTGTTTTGAAGATTTAATAAAATCCGTCTTAACTAATATTACCTTCATTTTGCCTTTGTCGACTTCTGCGATCTAGAGAATGATCGGACTGCAGAGCTTTAGCTCTTTTAGTCTGATTTATATTGCAAATTGTCCTGACATACAGTAGTCTCCACCTGGCTTGTTCAAGGCGCTGACTTGGAACAGTGTCCCAGGATCATAAATGAATATTACATCACCAAGGCCTTCCTTACTTCCATGTCTAAAGAGGATCAACAAGGAAAGTAACCCTGAGATAGAAATGTAGCCGGAGCAACGTTTCCACAGAGTAATTATTTTTATACACGGCGATTCTACGACTGCAATAGTATATATACATCGAAACATTTCATGCTGAAATAAAAGTGTCTTTTTTAAATTGCATTAACTTAGTGATAATGACTATACAGTATGTTTTATATAATGCGAAATGTCTATCAACAATTTGTGGGACAAACATATACGAAAAATAGTAATGCGTTCGGCCTATATCCACGAGATAAGTAATAATACTTGTATATTATTATGCTTTATATATACCATGTTTCTTACCTGGAATTGAAGTTCTTTGTACCTTTCGTAATCCAACATCTTATTGTTCTTCACTTTAATTACAAATGAAGCACTCTGTTCAACAACAGAGGGAGAAATCTCGAACGTTCCATTATCATTCTCTAAAGATAGAGAAAATATACCATTTTGGCCCTGTTGAAAATACAGTAAAGATTAGAAAGTATGCCGGTTGGAGTATTAATATAAATAATTTAGAACAAACAGATTAGAAATAGACAACTAGCACCTTAAAGCTTCCTACAATTCACAATTAATAATAAATTATAAGAAATATAATTAAACCAAAGGAAGATGAGATGTATATATTTGTTTTGCTGTGTTTAAATTCACAATAAGTGCATGGAGTGTATGGACTAAGCTAACTCCATGGCTTATGGACTACAATAATAAATACAATCTTACTTTGTCACGAGTTCACGAGTCAGGATAGAATCGACAGGAAATGAATTAATAGAGTTGGATTTACTGTTCCGTAATTGCTAGTTGTCCATGGTCAATGAGGATTTTTACAAGTCACGTTGCGATCAAGGGGATCCAGGTTCGATTTCCTGTGGAGACATATTGAACTAAGTGAATTTGAGAAGTTTAGGTTCTGTTCTTAAATTCTGTTTTGTTCACGTCATCTCCATCCGATTAAGTACAATGCTAAATCCATCAGTTCAGCTAGCTCACGAACTTCGGGCAGAACACCGATCACTATCAATATGAGCTAATAAGTTACTCTATTATAGTTTATTACAATATAAAAGTTATGGCATCAGCTGCATGTGTGCTTCAATTATGACCTGTTATCTAGTACAAATTAAGCACATAATTAAATTATGCTTGATAGAATTAAATCATCACAGATTTGTTCTAACTATCTAAAGGAAATCTTAAAGAACAATTTTATTTGTTACTGAAATTGCCGTAAAAATATATATTTTGGTTTATTTATTTAATTCCTAATTGCCCTTTTGTTAAATTATAAACATTAGAAATACATTTTTGAATCATAGAAAATAGGAAAGCAAAATAAATTGTATTTTAAAACTAAATTATTTAATGCTGCATATGTATCCTGAAGTGAAGAAGTGACAACTTGTTCTGTCAGTTGATTTATTACAAGAAATGACGAAAAGCATGAAGTAGGATTTTAGAAAAGATACGATACAAATCAGCAAATAACAGTAACGTAAGGTAGAATAAAGATGAATAGGGTTGTTTCTAATTCAAAATGAACGAAGAAAGCTGTTTCGAAAAGCTAATTATATAAGCATAATTTTAAGGGTACAGAGTTAGCGATAGTTCTGTTGCAAAACCTGTATTTCAGAGATGAAACAGGAAGTAAATAAAGAAAACACAGCATTCTGACAAGACTAATCATACTTTAATAACCACAAAAATAAACTAAAGCGTAACAGTTTTGGAAATATACCAGCTCCTTCCTCAGACTGTACTACACAAATAAACTTAGTTAAGGATACAAACAAACAAACAACGAGATTGTCTTTTCATTTAAAACAATTATCAGGGGTAAGTACTAATTAAAAGTTCACTTTTCTTCCCGTACCTCTACATTCTCCTCGGGCAAGCACACTAGCCATTCACCTGTCAAAATTGATGAGTCAAGAGATCAAAAATAGCTTTTATCAGATATTATCTGGAAATGCCTGCGTATATATATATATATATATATATATATATATATATATATATATATATATATATATACAGGGTGGTCCACCTAAAACTAGCACCTCAAATAACTCAGCTCCTATTTCACATAGATCTTTAAAATAAAAAAGTGGATTAGCAATTTGCATATGGCAAATCAAATAGTAATATTTTCAGTGTCAGTGGTGGACCAAGTATATCCATACTTCAAACTTCAAAATTTTAAATAGAAAGTGGAGGTAAATATACATTTCTTTGGAACAAGTAGTAAAATTGCAACAAATGAGGCGTATGCGTGAACAAAATTATATGCCCTATCTTTTAACATAGCAAATAGACTTATGTTTGTGCATATGCCTCAATGTTCTGAGGAAATGTTTTTTTAATATTCGCTACAATATAGCAGCTACGATAACCAATTGTTACTAGAATTATATTACTGCACCTCAAATAAGCCTGTTCCTCCTATACAGTCCTTTAGTAAAGTTCGTTCCCCGTGTTAGAAATTTATGTCATCAAGGCTAAGGGTGTTCTAACATTGTATCAACTGCCAGTGTTTCCGAAATCAATGGTGGGACCCACACTTGTACTTCATTTTCAGTCGGGTGCCCGGATTCTTTTGGTCACAAGATGTATGCGTAAAAATTTGTCTGATTTTCTTTTAAACACTTATTCGTTGTTTATAATGAGAGCGCCCGACGCAAGCTAAATTAATACTCACTCTTGTAATAATAATATTAAGTACACCAGTGGACACGTGCCAGGCGGGTAACCGTGCGGTCTACGGCGGTAGTCCAACGACTCGAAGGTCCCGGGTTCGAATTCCGCCTGGGGCACGGATGTTTGTGGATTTTAATGGCTAAGGGGCGAAACGTGACGGGCCGAAGTCCAAAGTTACTAGACTGGCCAATATAAAAATAAAGTTTACCAAAGTTTTTCCAATAACAATTTGCTGTTGTAGCTGCTATACCGTAGGTAATATTACATCATGTTTCCTCTGAAAGTTATTTCATTTTCACTCCTTGTTCCAAAGAAGTGAATAGTTACCCCACTTTCCATTTAAAATTTTGTAGTTCACCCCCAGTATGTGTATTCCCGGTCCGCCACTGATGCTGAAAATATTACCATTTGATTTGCCATATGCAAATTGCTAATCCACTTTTTTATTTCAAAAGTCTATGTGAAATAGGAGCTGAGTTATTTGACAAGTCAATTTGAGGCGCCGTATTATCATTCCAATAACACTTGGCTATCTTAGCTGCTATATAGTAGGTAATATGACAACATGTTTCCTCTAAAAGTTGTTCCATTTTCGCTCCTTGTTCGAAAGAAGTAAATAGTTACCCCACTTTCCATTCAAAATTTTGTAGTTGACCCCTCGTAGGGGTATTCCCGGTCCGCCACTGACACTGACAATAATACCATTTGATTTGTCATATGCAACTTAGTAATTCACTTTTTTATTTCAAAGCTCTATGTGAAATAGGGGCCAAGATATTTGAGGTGCTAGTTTTAGGTGGACCACCGTGTATAGTTTCTCATAAAATAAAGTCCCTCACTAATCTGCTGTAAGAAAGAAAAATGTCAGAAATACAGAACAACTGATATGTTCAAAATAAATAGGTTTATAAAGTTCATGACCTATCAACAAAATCAAAGGATACAAGTAATAAATAAAATATTAATTAAATAAAGAAGTAACATAAAAACAACACACACACACACACACACACACACACACACACACACACACACACA